>JAWRVZ010000048.1:1230000-1235000 GCA_037043235.1 Rhodeus uyekii
GTAGTGTCAGGGTTCTGCCACTTAAGTTTTGGTTTCTAGTGGGTTGCTTGACAGAGCTCTGACACTGCCCCTTTGTTGTGATTGTAAACCCCGCCCCTCTTGTTACCCTGTTTCCCTTGAGTGTTGTCAGCTGTTCTCAGCTCGTTACCTCTCCTCATGTGTTCCCTATTTAATCCCTGTGTCGTGTCGTTGTCATTTGATGTCATTCCTGGATGTGTTTCCCGTGTTCCCTGCCATGTTTCCTGCTGTGTCCCTGGTTTGTTTTATGTTCTAGTTTGGATCTTGTTTATGTTATGTTTTCCCTCTCGTGGGTGTTTCTTTTGTATACTTTGTTTATTTCGGTTATATTAAATCCCCTTTCCTGCATTTGAGTCCTCCGTCCTCATTCGATCCGTGACATGAACGGAATGAGACGCGTGGGAAAACATGAATGAAAACAAACAGTTACATCATACGCCGGGCCAGAGGTTACTCTTCCATCGGAACTCGACTCTCTCGTGAACGCATATAACTTTTATAACTTTAAACAGGGATATTTTTGTTACCAAAACCCATTGCTTTGCTTCAGAATGCAGTTATTAACCCACTGAAGTATGGATTACTTTTAAAATGCTCTTTTTATTGCTTCAAAAACTCGGGCATTACTCAACGCCATTACAAAGCGGGGAAGAGCCAGGTTTTTTAAAACACAGCTCTGATTGCATTCGGCTGAAAGAAGATCGCCACAAACATAGGATGGCTTGAGTGTGTAACGGGATGAGGACGTGTGTGATGCGGAGAGGAACAACAAGGAAGCAACAGGTCTTTAAATGGGAAACAGAAAATGGCACTGGTTGTGCAAAAACCTTGCAGAGACCTCGAAAGGCCCAACGGCGAACACACGCAACATCAACAACCGACAAAGACAAGGGAAACACAATAGGGTTATATACATAAGGAGAATAATGAACACCTGTGAAGAATAATGATGTAATTGATTACAAGACAGGAAAAAGGCACAAAAGGCACTCGGAAGTGAAACATTGACAAGACAGACAGGAAGTGACAAATGACCTTACACACAGGAAATGCACAGGTGACACAACAAACAGGACTAAGGGTAACAGAAGGTGTGCAATTTCAGGAATAATTTTCATTTTTGGGTGAACTATTCCTTTAAACCTAACGCTATGCCATGTAACATTTAGCCCTAAGAGGTTAAAAAACCCACATGCTTCTTTTCCACAAAATCTGACAGCTCTAAACTACAAATCATTGTTATAGGTTTAGCAATGTGTATCTCTTAGTGTAGTTTTAGTAAACTTTGGTGCACGACTCATCCTCAAACCACACGTCACAAAACAAGGCTTGTTGATATGTGTTAGCTTTTATAGCTCTTAGTATGTTCTAGAAACTCCAAGGCAAACATGCTGTCTATTTTTGGACAAGCAAGCTAAACGAAATGTACAAACTTATCCCATCATTTGTTTCCTGCACCACTTTTTAGCAGCGTCACTCTCCACTACTAAGTCATAAGCACCGCAGCGAAAGAAATCCTATTTTACCTGAGATGTAAGTGAGTTTACCGCCTGCTTTGAATGTGATGCAATAAAAGACCGTGTCCGTGAAATAATGATAACATCTTGAATCGCCCTGCCAGATAAAACGACATAGGCCTGCAGTGAACGCGTGTAGTGCTTTGATTCACAAACAAAAACACCGACATTCAGCAAGACCGGTGTGGTTTGATTCACGGTTGAATTGCTGAGGCAGTCTGATGAATCCTTCAATGAATTGAATACAGTCAAGGGTGGACCGAAGCGTCTCTTAAGAGTGCCTTATTCAGTCCTCGGTATTGTCCTCTAAATATAAGTGCCGAAAGACCATTGTAAATATGTAGTACACATGGTATAGAATAAATAAATGTAACAGTGTCAGCAGTGTTATGTCTGTAGGTGGCACTGTGTAGCTGAAGCCAAGCACTGCCTTCAGAGTCGATCTCACACTTCCCTCCTGGGCTGGAGGAAGACTGATCTCTGACAATAACGTGCTGTTTGCTCCGAAGCCTTGAAGAGAGGTTTAAGTCTCCCAGCCATCGAATGACTGGCTGCTGACCTTTTGAGTTTGTGTTTTTTCACACACCAGCGTTGTGTGAAACTGTACATCTATTGATTTCCTTAGTAGATGTTGAAACAGGGGCCACGATTAATATTAATCAGTGCACTAAGAATGAAGAGTGTTTACAATCATGCCTGTGCGATGTTGGTTCATTCCAATCTAGTCATGTTTTCACTTGAGCCAATATCTTACAATGAACGCACTGAACACAGTTTATATACCGTGACATAATCTGTTCATATTTACAGTTGGATGTATCCTACTATTGGGAGACTTGTGATTTTTGATATATTGAACAAAGGACTTAGACGACATAGAGACATTTGAACAATATTTACCTCACAAAGATCTTGGCATTTCAATGCAATAATGAAGTATATGCTCAAAACACATTCAATTACTGATGAATTTCATTGGGAGATGAACCGAAAAACAGTATATACTGCCACAAGTGTCATAATTAGAGCTTTTTATTGTTCCAACAATATATGCACTTGTGCAGTCACTATGAATAATTAAGACGCTTGAAGGATACTTAAGCTCCATTCATTCTCAACACAGAGAAACACTTGAGATACTAAAGAGGTTTCACTTGTGATTTTTATTTCCCTCGACATGATCTTCATGTCAAAACGCCGCTTTAGTCTACAGCCATGGTGACTCCCATTATGATGCAAATAATGCTCATGTATATAGACAAAACGGCCTGGATCAATTGTGCCTCTGGACTCATGGCATTTATGGAAATTATGATCATAGATCAATACATCCCGCTTACTGAAACTCAATTTTAATTGATCTGTTGTTGGATACAGAAGGCAAGACAGACTTTCTCAGCCTGAGAAAATGAGCTTCTTTGTCTTTGCTGCGGTTTGGAAAGAGCTGAAAACACTTCAAACAGACACAAAAGAAAAGGTTATTTCTGCCTAGAATTATTTCTGCTTTATGATAAAGAGATTTTTCATAATAGATCTGAATGAACCCATCTTGGCTGCTTTTATCCGGCTTTCCACTATTCTATGAGGCACAGCGATCCTAAAAAGAAGTTATTTTGCCTTTCCTTTGAGTGTAATGAGATTTGCAGACATTCTTTGATTATACTCGAAGTACCTTTAAGGAAAATCGGTTCAATCTGTGGCCTTTTTTAGTCACGTACGTCATACAAGTACAGCTCAGGAAATGTTCTCAGAACGTTATGGCAAGGTTCTCTCAAAGTTATGAACATGTTAATAGAATCTTTGTTCAAAGTTATCTGGTCTTTAATAATTGTCTCATTTAGCACAAAAACATAATTTATACAATTTGTGGTGAATCGTTTTAGTTTAACATTCGTCTGACATTTTTAAACGTTACTTGTTTCATAACACCCGGAGAACATTCTAACGTAACGCTTGCAGAATGATGAAATGGATTGTTCGCATAATGCAGAATTCTTTTCTCAAAACATTTTGACGTCCAGAGAACATTCAGAAATAATATTTTCAAAACTTAATGGAAACACTGGAGAAACTTCCTTGGAACATATTCTTATCTACTGGAAAATAAAAAGACAGGATTACATTTCAATAAACTACAGTAATACCTTGAGATACGAGAAAAATCTGTTCCAGGACGGAGCTCGTTACTCAAATTGCTCGTATCTCAAATAATTTTTCCCATAAGAAATAACAGGGAAAAAAAAATCTGTTCCGGCCCTCTAAAAAACTCTCTTATTAGTGCTAATAACAATGAAAAAACATGTTTTTAATTGCTTACAGGTTTTTAAGTGTAGTGTTTCTTCCCGTGTTGTGTATTGGATAGACTCAGAAACTCATATTTATTATTATTGAACACTCATAACTCGTGCTGCTCCCAGCTTAATACTCGTGAATCACTCGTCGCCCCCGGTAACCTCCCGCTGTAAAACCAAGCTGTCTCTAGTGGAGATCATATGCAATTACACCATAAATGAGGCGACGTGAGCTGCTCTGAGTGCTGAACACCTCTAGTGTTGGCGTCTGTAAGCTGCTCGTATCTCAAATATTTACTCGTATCTCAAAGCGACAATTGTTTGCTTGCTCGTATCTCAGGATACTCATAAGTCGGGATGCTCATATCTCAAAGCATTACTGTGTTTCAAATCAGTAATAGAATAAAAAAAAATAGCTTTTTTAGTTTTCTGGTCAACTTATCGAAAACTAGGTTTCTGCATCCGAAACAATCTCTTGGGGTGTTCGATTCTTGCTTTGACTCTATTCAATTTATACATGCAGTCAATTTTTAGGCTGTACAATATTAATTATCATTTGTATGCTGATGATTTACAACTGTATTTTCCTTTGGATCATGATGGTTGTACATCTCTTGCTAATTTTTAATTTAATGTTAATTTAATTTTAAATTAATTTGTATAAGTGCTTGACTGAGGTAAAGGGTAAGTTTGTTATGTTTGGGTACAAACACATGGGATTGAAAGTTATGGACTATTGCCCAACAATTTGCATGCTGTAAAGAATCTAGGCTTATCTTTTGATTCTGGATTTGAACATTAAGTTAATAGTCTTGTGAAAACAACTTTCTTTTGAGAGAAGAATCTTATCCTTTCAAACAAGGACTGTTTTGCATGCTTTTATCCCCACACATTTGGACTATGATAATGCTCTATATCTAGGCATAAGTGAATATCTGGTAACTCGTCTTCAGTGTGTCCAAAATGCTGCAGCGAGAATCTTAAACACCAGAAACAAGACCATAAAACCTGTTTATATCTCCTCCATGTAAAATAATACAATACAAGGTGGTAATGTTTGTCTACAAAGCATTGCATGATCGGGCTCCTGAGTATATAAAGCACATGTTAACTGCTCACCAATCTCAACAACATCTGCGCTCCTCTCAGAGCATAACCGTCCCATATTCTCATA
>JAWRVZ010000048.1:1237500-1297500 GCA_037043235.1 Rhodeus uyekii
TAAACAGCAAAAACACTCAAACTATCTTCAGAAATCTAGTTCATTTTCAGGTTTCTACTTTAAAATACATGTTTTAATATCTAAAATTATAATTCTGTCATCATCTATATTCATTTTTAGGTGAACTATCCCTTTAAAATGGAGTAGAAACTAATTTAATTAAGAAATAGAAAGTAACATATTGAATTAAACGTGAAATACAAGCATTTTCTTGTAAAACACACTAGAAAATGCTATTTCTACAGAACTAAGAAATCACCAGAAAGATTGTTTTTTTTTGTTAGCTTGTTTTTGATCTCTTCCTCTTCTCCTTGACTTTAGGGTCAGATAGAAATGAACTGAAAGCCTGTGAAAGAAAGTGTGGGAGGGTTCACTTAGACAGCTTTGAGCCACAAAGAAACAAGAAATCAGCAGAGAAATATGATTGATCTGAATTTACATACATCAATCTCATACGGTCTCTCATTATCGCCTTTTGTTCTCCGCTAACACCTGAGCACCAATAAAAGGTTGACATCATGGAGAGATTTTTTTAAACAATCACTCAATTCTCAATTCTTAGGCCACTTTTTCTATTCAATCACTCAGTTCTCTTTACCAACTTTGGCACAGCAGTTCATTTAATATGCAAAATGCACTAAAACTACCACAACACTTAAATCAACTCATTCTTCAATAACTCCAGCAAAGGTTGTCAACTAACAAACACACTTTGTCACTCATACAACAATGACCCAGAATATGCTAACAGCAGGCAGCATGACACAAGTTTTCTTTAGTAATAATGTATTTATAAAACAAGATAGACTCTCTCTGTTTGTAATTCACTGCAGTTTATGTTACACAGTCCATAATTAGAGTACATTTTCCCCTTTTGCACAGACGGTAATGAAATTGAAAGATGGTAATGATTAAATTCAATTTTTAAGATGTTGATTAAATTTTAAATACATTATTACTGTAGAATTGTAGCATATTGTATGTCTTATTCAGTTGTGTATATAAGTTATGAACTTAAAGGGATAGTCCGCCCAAAAATGAAAGTGTTGTCATCACTTACTCGCCCTCAAGTTGCTCCACACCTGTATGAGTTTCTTTCTTCTGACGAACACAAAAGACGATATTTTAAAGAATGTTGGTAACCAGAAAGTTGACGTAGTCGTTGACTAACACAGTAGAAGCAAACAATACTAGTAGGGAAACAATGGATGCCATCAACTGTGTGCTTAACGGCATTCTGTAAAAATCTTTACAGGAGAAAGTTCAAATGTTAATTTCCAGAAATGTCCTTTTGTTTGCTTTGAGAGTCGCCCTTCTCTAAGCCAGACGGCATCTTCCAGTTTTTCTAGTCTATCGTTTTTTGAGGCAGAGTATGAATTTGTGTAATTTGAACGAAATTGATTTACAGATAGATGGATGAATGGATGGATAATGGTCATGATAGATAGATGGATGGATGGATGGATGGATGAATGTATAGATGACGGATGGATGGATGGATGGATAGATGATGGATGGATGGATGGATAGATAATGGATAGATGGATGGATGGATAGATGACGGACAGATGGATGGATGGATGGATAGATGAAGAATGGATGGATGGATAGATAATGGATATATAGATAGATAGATGGATGGATGGATAGATAACGGATAGATGGATGGATGGATAGATAACGGATGGATGGATAGATGGATAGATAACGGATAAATAGGTAGATGGATGGATGGATAGATAACAGATAGATAGATAGATGGATAGATAGATATATAGATAGATAGATATATGGATAAATAATGGACGGATGGATGGATGGATGGATAGATAACGGATAGATAGATAGATAGATAGATAACGGATAGATAGATGGATGGATGGATAGATAGAGAACGGATAGATAGATAGATGGATAGATAATTAATGGATGGATGGATGGATAGATAGATAGATAGATAGATAGCGGATAGATAGATGGATGGATGGATAGATAGATAACGGATAGATAAATAGATAGATAGATGGATAGATAACGGATAGATAGATGGATGGATGGATAGATAGATAACGGATAGATAGATAGATAGATAGATAGATAGATAGATAGATAGATAGATAGATAGATGGATAGATAATGGATGGATGGATGGATGGATGGATAACGGATAGATGGATGGATGGATGGATAGATAACGGATAGATAGATAGATAGATGGATAGATAACGGATAGATAGATGGATGGATGGATAGATAGATAACGGATAGATAGATAGATAGATGGATAGATAATGGATGGATGGATGGATGGATAGATAGCTAAATAGATAACGGATAGATAGATGGATGGATAGATGGATAGATAGATAGATATGGGTTCCATAAATGTTATCTTTTCCACTTCACTCTTGAGAGAGTTGATTATTTAATCAGAGCTTAATTGTTTTGACGATGACCACTGATCCGTCTCATAATTGGGTTAATTATGTCTGAACTTTCATGAGAGCGATAAGATGAAGTATCACACTGACAGACCACTAATCTTTTCGTCAATGTGGGAGTTTTATCCTGCGTTTTCTAATGATCCTTTTAAAGGACATAAAATAAAGTTTTTGAATCATTTACTTTAATACCTAAACTAAAAATCCTATTTAAGTAGTTTTAGTGATCTACTTTTTGAAAACCCTGACAGCCTCTTAGAACAAGTACAACTGAATGAACCAACTAAACCGTTCAAAAAGCCATTAAAAGAGAAATAAAGCATGAGAATAATTATGTGAGGTGTGGCAAATGAATAAATGAAGCTACTATGACCGTGTTAAGGATCCAGCTGGCTCCAAAAAGCTGAAGCATGTATTAGCGTAGCGTCGTCAGTGATCGTGGTGAGCGTGTATTGCACACTCCAACAGGGGTTTTCATTGTGATAAATGAACAGTGCCATTCAGTCATATTAAACCAGCGAGTTTTCACGCCAGCCAGCTGTTCCCTAGACTCAACAATCCCATTCCTCCCTCAATTTAAGTTCATCACAACCTCACCAAGCCAATTCCTGTTATTAGCGGTATTACCTCCACCCTGTTTGCTTTTGTTTGAAATGTACCTCATAATTGCCCAAATCACTGTTAGACATTTGCTGCAATTAGCCGGGAAATTAGGACTGTTGTGCTCACTCCGGAATTGCTGTAGTTTTTCATCACAGGATTTGTTCCCTCGTTGCTAAGTGTTAGCATGTCATAATGAACTTTAATTAAGCGGCTCACCAAATGTAGCAGAAATTGCAGTGCGAGCGAGGTGGGGAAAGATTTGTGACAATCCGCTAATTTGATCCATTAGGCACAGGTGTAAGTCTGCGCTAATGCTAGCGTTTCTGTCTTATCACCTGCCAAAGTGTGAAGATTTGGGTTGTGGCTTTTTTCCTTTTTTTCATTTTCAACAGGGCAAATCTGATGTTTTTGTGTAACCTGTAGGGAAATCTATATTTTAAAAAAATTTAGTAATGGAAAGGTTAAGCTAAAAACGACAATGTGTCATTATTTATTCCTTGTCATGTCATTTCAAACCTGAATGCTGTTATTTAAAGTATAACTGGAGAAATGCAAAGATTTTGAATATGGATTGATTGCACACCAGTGAGGACAAGATTTTATTTTGAGGGAAATTGCCAGATTACACTTTTAAATGTAAGTATTGGGTTTCAGATTACTCACATATCTAATTATACAAATGCGAATATAGAAATAAACCTGTAAGCTGTTCAAATTGTAGGGGAATTACAGTTAAGATCCGAAAACCAGATATGTTGAATGAAGAGCAGGAGTCAGAAGTGCAGTCAATAGAAGACATTTTAGTGAAGTTTAGTTTGCAGTTTCATCAAGAGAAGCTTCAGGTCTCACAAGGAGTTTGTAGGCCGCCTCACATACAATAACATTGTTACAGCAAGTATACTCTAACAGAGGGTACTAACTACGTCAATGATGACGTTTAAATGATTCTGATTGGCTAAGAAAGAAAGAAAGAAAGATAAACAAAACTAGTAATTTTCCACACAAGAGCAGACAGTCTGAAGCATATCTTCGTTGATCACATGGTTTACAGGTTAGTGACCTTCCACGTGACAGAAATGCGTTTCTTGGTGTCAGATTGTCGGGAACAACAAGTCATTCCGTCTCCTTATGGTGCCAGTGAATCACCTCACCAGTACAAGCCATATTAACACACACAGATACACACACACACACACACACATACACAGCTTCTCCAAGGCTGAACTCGGCTCAGGCTCCAACTCTCAACAGAAAGACCCAAAACATTCTGATAACATGTTCTATCTGGTGAGACGTGCAGACCATATTCAGCCTTACTCTATGGAAAAATACAGAAAAGCAAAGAAAGGCTTTAAGTAATAATTGGTTACATAGGTGATAGACTGAAGTGTACAAATAAGGAAAAGAAAAGAATATATACATATATATATATATATATATATATATATATATATATATATATACATACAAAATAAGCAATATACACAAGCAGCAATTGGATTTTTTTGGAAGTCTTCCTCCATCGCTTTAGAGGGGCGCTGAGTCGGCGGGCTCTGGGACTACCTCCTGGCTTTTAAAAGGAGAGGAAGCCCTCTTCTTCCTCCTCCTTTGACTGTGAGGGCATGGCGCTGTAGGGTCCCTGGGCGCCTCTGGGGGCACTGAAGCAGCCAAGAACTCCTCTGGGGTTTGTACCAGGGAGGGTGTGGTGAGGAACTCCACAAACCCTCAAAAGCCCAGGTTGTGCAACCCCCTCATCCTCCACCAGCTGAGGGGTTCACCAAGAGCATAATTCAACAGGTCCTTGAGGGCCGCGTCATTAGCCAGCAGCCATATCACCCTGTACTCTAGGACTGGTTGCCCACTGAAGCTAAGCAGGGTTGAGCCTGGTTAGTACCTGGATGGGAGACCTCCTGGGAAAAACTAGGTTGCTGCTGGAAGTGGTGTTAGGAGGCCAGCAGGGGGTGCTCACCCTGCGGTCTGTGTGGGTCCTAACGCCCCAGTATAGTGATGGGGACACTGTACTGCAACAAGCACCATCCTTCGGATGAGACGTTAAACTGAGGTCCTGACTCTCTGTGGTCATTAAAAATCCCAAGGATGTCCTTCGCAAGAGTAGGGGTTTAACCCCGGCATCCCTGGCCAAATCTGCCTGTTGGCCTTGGTCCATCACGGCCCCCTAATCACCCCCCTACATTAATTGGCTTCATTGCTCTGTCTCCTCTCCTTAACTGGTGTGTGGTGAGCGTTCTGGCACAGGTTGCTGTCGCATCATCCAGGTGGATGCTGCACACTGGCGGTTGAAGAGATTCCCCCCCCTCCCCTCCCAAGCGCTTTGAGCTTGGTAAAAAGCGCTATATAAATGTAACTGATTATTATTATTATTATTAAACTCCCACCCTGCTGCAGCATGGCTGCAAAAGTTTTCAAATCCGCCCCTCGTTGTCGGAGGGAGCTCAAAGCCCTGAGCTGCAGCATCGGCTGGAATAGGGGGCTGGAGTTTGCGGCGGCTGGTGGAGGATGAGTCCTTCATCCGCTGAGTCCTCATAGTGGTCGCGTCGTACTGTCAAGGTTGGGATGAGCGAGGACTCAGTTTGCAGGTGAGAAGGGTAGTTTTATTAAAGAAGAAAAACAAAACAAAACTTCAAACATGAACAACCCCGAGGGGGGAAAACAAAACTTACTTAAAACTAAACAGACTGGACCGAACAGGACTAGACAAGACTGAAATGACACATGGAATGACAACGACACGACACAGGATGGCAAACACAAAGGGATTAAATAGGGAGCACATGAGGAGGATAATGGGAAAAAAGAGTATAACAGGGGAACAAGACGGGCGGGGTTACACAATGACAAGGCCTGAACACACAGCCAATGCGAATGTGCATAGCCGCGTGTCCACGAGAAACAAGACGAGACAGCTCACATCTGGTGAAAACACTAACTGCGACACGATACACAACATGAAAAGCCGCTGTAAACACGAACCGCATGCTAAAAATCACACACAGACAAGAGAGACACGAAGACACAACACTGGGGCAGTGTCAGAGTTCTGTCACCAAAACACTAGAAAGCAAGACTGAAGGGACAGAGCCCTGACACTTTATTATATACAGAAATGGACCATGGTGAACATATGTAGACAGTTTGTGAACCCTTTTTTGTTATAACTACAACATAATAATGTGATAAAACTTTTTAAAAAGCCCAGTACAAACGTTACTGTCACTCATCAATGGCAGCTGTCACAGTTGCTAGGCAACATGAGCAATCCTCTGTAAGCTAGACCGTCCCATTGGTCCGACCTTCACAGCGATGGAAGGATGCAGCCTCTGAATTAGCACACAGCTTTTGTTTCTCTCTGTGTGTCTGTTCCTTTGATTGATTCATCTCACTCACCTGTTGTTCATTAATTATCTCATTCATTCCCTTTTGCTCTGTGTAATAAGCCAGTTAGTTCCTTTGTCTGGTATTGTTTGTGTTTAGAGTGTTGTTTTGACTGCTATTCTCCAGCGTGTTCTCCTTTGTGACTAAAAGACTGCAATTTGCTTATCTTTGACTCGTGTGTGTGTGTGTGTGTGTGTGTGTGACTGCACTTGGCACTGTTATTATTTGCAACATTATAATTACTTATATGAATATAGTGTTTTTGTTAACATTGACAATTAATTGTTATAGTTCTATCAAGTGCAGTTGACCTATCGAACAATCAATTTGTCTCTCCCTCTTATTAGGATTTTCAGAACTAGTGATTTAAACTGTTCATACTGGTGTCAGTGGACCTTTGCTTCCAAAGTAGACAGAAGTGATTGAGGATGATATATTAAAGTAGTTAAGCTGATGCTGTAATTACTTTCACAGTCTGGGGTCACGAAAGTAGGCCTACTCATAACCCAAAATGCCCCACCGCACCTTACCAATCACCTCTTAACTTTGATCAGCCGTGAACAGAGAGGGGCTTTGTGATGGCCATCTGTAGACATGCTTGAAGGGTGTTTTCATTGCTTAAACACTGCTCTGTTCATGAGTAAGTGATTAAAGGAACAGCACACTGTCATGAAAACCCACAGAGGACCTTTAAAAACAAAACACAGTCAGGTTTTTAATATACAAGAAAAGAAAACCTCATAACCTAATAAAGCTAAGCAATATTTCTTGAGCGGCAAATCTTTATATTATAATGATTTGTGGAGGATCATGTGACACTGAAGACTGGAGTTATGATGCTGAAAATACATCTTTGCCATTACAGAATACTTTATGAGGTTGTATATTTAAAAAAAACTTAATTATAAAAAAAGGATATGTACGTAATTCATTCCAAGCTATTTAATACATAAACTACATATAGGTTAAACTGTACATTGCATTAAAATGGACATTTATCAAAAGCAGTCTCTTCTATTTAAATCGGTCATATCACTTAAATGATTAAAATTCACAAACATAGAAGTACAGAAATATCAAGAGTTTATAAATACACACACACACACACACACACACACACACACACACACACACACACACACACACACACACACACACACACACACACACACACACACACACACACACACACACACACACACACACACACACACACACACACACACACACACACACACACACACACACACACACACACACACACACACACACACACACACACACACACACACACACACACACACACACACACACACACACACACACACACACACACACACACACACACACACACACACACACACACACACACACACACACACACACACACACACACACACACACACACACACACACACACACACACACACACACACACACACACACCCTTGTATTATTTTTCTCTTACAAGAAAAAAGAAAGTTCAATAAAAAAACTGGGTTCAGCAGGGAACCGACAGATCTTCTTTCTATCCAATATCTGCTTAGACCGCTGAAGCTAAACTATTCTCATTCCAGACATGGTGGGCTCAAGGCAAACAGATCTGGGAACCCCGTCTGCTGTTTGGTTATGAGGTGGAAATTGATTTAGGATTGTTAAAACATTGCTTGGTACCCACCGAAGCCCAGATTAGGCAATGAAAACAGATGACACAATCCCGTCTGTTTGCACAAGCTTGTCATATCCTGACACATCCATAACTGTGCATAATGAGCATATTCCTCAAAAACAATACATCTTCTGCTCAGGTAAAGTGTGCGGTATCTGTAGGGGTCTGTGATGGATTAATTGGAGGATACTGGGCAGATGTCGAGGAGAGGCTGCTGAGAATGATTGAATAAGAGCCAAGACAATGTCTGCAAAGGTCTCCAGCGAAAAGGCCTTCATAACCTCTGAAAAGGCAATCAGGTTTGTTTGTTTGTTTGTTCTCAAACGTTCTGCACGCACGCTAGAGTGCAAAGCAAGTCATGTGCATGCATACTAATGCAAGGGATGGGGAGCGCAATCATGCATGAAGCATTTACATGATAAACAAGCATACATCTTGTACTCTAGTACCTCATCATTTGGTTTCACTGACCTCAGACGTTTAAAACAGACCTTGTATTTCGTGTGTCATGCGTTTAAATCGTCTCTCTTGGTGGCTAGATAAGTAGAGCAGAACTGGCTTTTTGGGGAAGTCGTGTCCAGTGAAAATCTGTCATGAGATAAAATATAGGAACTTGTTTTTTCTATAAACAGACACTCAGTGTATTACACCGATCTGTTCCACAGTGTTCACCACGATCACAGAGTAGAAACCACAAAGTTCCACCCAAAACAGGAAGAACTAGTGAACGGCAGTGCTCCCAAACATAGATACCTTTGATACATGATCCTGTGAACCTACAATACACTTTCTATGCTTATGTCTGAAATAGCATACTAGCATAACATACTTAATGTTTTTGCAATATAGGATGCCTTGAATGTAAAATGTGTACAGTGCAAAAAAATAAATAAAATAGCAGTACATTTTACAAGAAATGTAAAGTTTTTTTGTAATTATATGTGAACACTTTACGATAAAACATTTTCAGTGTAGAGCAATATTTTTGGTATATTCTATTATATTGAAATATTTTGAGGTTTGAATCATTTTCCTGAGCTGGTTCACTCAAGTTCATTTGACAGCATAATTTGATTCAATGATCCATTTGAATTCACTGCAACTTTTTTTGTAATATAGTTTCACTCTTTCTACTGTACTTCAAAATTATAGGTGTTTTTTTTTATTATATGTGAAAATTGTTTCGGTAACACTTTATGATAAAACATTTTCAGTGTAGAGCAATATTTTTGGTTTATTCCATACCAAAATATTGCAAATATGTATATTGCAATATTTTGAAGCTTGAATCGTTTTACTGAACTGGTTCACTCAAGTTCATTTGACTGAATCATTTGATTCAATGATCCATTTGAATCCATTGCAACTTTTTTGGAAACAAAATATTAAAGAATATTATAATATTCTTTTTTTATTACAAAAATTGCATAAAATAACGTTATATAAAGCTGAAAGTCACTGTTGCTTTTGATTAAAAAAAATTGCTTGATTGTTAAAATATGAGCAGTTTATTTGGTTGAACTTTAAAGAGCTCATGCATTTTTTACACAAAATTGGATTAAAAATGCCAAATAGACTTCAAAGAAGGTACAGCAACTGTGCGCCACTTTTTCCATAAGCAGTGTATAATAATCCTTATTACTTCAGGCAAACCATGTATATAAAGAACTGAAGACTGGCATAAAATAATCATTTGTTTGAACAAGCTATTTTTGCGTGCGGGCCTCTATCCCTCCTGAGCACGTTATTTCACAATAAGGAAAAGATAAACAGCTCTTCTTCAACCAAAAGCGCGCCTCATTCTTTCTGTTGCCCTCTCCATGAACTCATTGAGTGAGCTATGAAATGATGCTTACTGTCTAGCTGCCGTGGTTCTTTACTACTTTCATACTTGCCAGTGCAATAGAAATAAGCCATTCTATCAGGCCCAATCAATTAAAACACTACAGGCGAGGTCAGAAGCGTGAAATGAATACTTTGCCGCCACACAAAATGAGAGTGGTAAAATGATATTATGCAACAGTGCTGTGGAAAAATATTGCTGTTTTGATCTATTGCTGCTTATTTCTGTTTAATAAAACATTATGTAAGATGAAGGGAAGCATATTGAACAAATAATGCGTCCTTTTTACTTAATAACATTTAACATTCATGCATCTGGCAGATGCTTTTATCCAAAGCTACTTAAGAAACACACTGAAATTCCAATCAGTTCTTAATAATAATTCAATTTAGTTTTTCAAATGCTGTGTGGAAAATGAACTCTGCCTCACAGAACTAGTTGTGACAACTTCAACAATGTAATGACAACACTCAAGCATTTACATTTATCACATGCTTTTATCCAAAGTGACTTGCATTGCATTCAAGAAACACATTAACAGTCTCATCAGTTCTTGCTTTCCCTGGGAATCAAACCCTGACCTTGGTGTTGCAAGCGCCAATGCTCTACTGGTTGGGCTACAGGAAACACTTTACGAAATTTAACATCCGTCTCTTATATCACTTTACTGCCATTTCAAAAGTTCCAGGAATGTTTCAGGAACTGCTTGCTTCAGTTTTGACTGACAGCTCCAATTAAGTCATTTGTACGATTATTTCCTTAATGTGTTTTGAATTATCGACTTGTTGAATCATTTTTTGAGTCAGTTCCAGATGCATGATGGGACATTTGGAATGCAGTGTCTAAATACATTTGTTGTTCCAAGACATGAACAACAAAATTCTTCCAAAAGGCTCGGGGATCATTCAGATTGGGTTAGTTTATCGTAGTATTAACCAAAGTACATTTAAAAGGACCATTTAGCCCAAAATGAAAATATTTTTGCCTAATTTTTTAGCTCTGTTGCTCTTGTGATATTGCCTAATCATATAAAAAGTTATAATATCGTAAGTTATAATTTACAATTTTTTTGCAGGCATATTTTGAATTTTGTGGCCATTTGTATTAATTTTGGTGACATTTTGACACAATCCCTTAATTTTTTCGACCTGGCACAAAAGAAATCAAATTTGAAATAAATTATTGATTGCATTTGAATCAGAGAGTTTTACATCCAATCATATTAATGATGTTAACACATAAATCGGACAATGTATCATCAACTTAGTGATATTTTTGCAGTTGTGTTCTTGAAGGATCTTGAGATAAAATCCAGAGTACAAAGATTATCACAACTTCCATTTTATGCCGACTTTAAGACAAGTACAAGTGAACTGAAAGGCGAATTGTGAATGTTTTGAATTTCTTCCATTCTTTTTTCAACAAGAGATCTGACTCCTGCTCCAACACTGACTCAGATAAAGTCCACATTTGCCCTGTAACTGTTTGATTTTGCTCTAATGACCAGCGACGCAAAATAACTAAATTTTCCATTTTCTTTTATCTTCATGCCGTACTGGATAATTGTACACGGCCACCTGGGCGAGACGTTGACAGACTGAGAACCCCTGGGAGGATTGACTTCTGTTCCCAGCAGCTCTCACTGTGATTCGAAGGAGTTCCAGAGCCAACCAATGGCTTCAGACTGACACTTATTATAGGATTCATCTTTTAGTTTTAAGTTTTTTGATTTTTGTTTTCTAAGGAGGAGATTTACAGTATTAGAAGATAAGCTGTAGACATTTGGTGGACCCTCATAATCTATATTTCAAACATATATTAGATCAGTGTTTTTCAGCCTTTTTGAGCCAAGGTACATAATTTCATTGAAAGAAAATCACAAGGCACACCACCAACCGAAAATGTAAAAAAAACAAAAACATGAAACTCTGTAGCCTATATTAACAATATACAGTCATTCTTATCAAAGTGTCTTGAATGGGAATCAAATAAACAAAAATAAACAAGTCTTTTATGATTAATTCGTTTTCAAAAAATGTTTTTTAGACCAATTAGGTGAAATCCACGGCACACCTGGCGATCTCTCACAGCACACTAGTGTACCAGTGGTTGAAAAACACTGTAGTAGATGACTATATATGTTGTTACCTGTCAGTCTTGTCTTTCCTGAACTTCCTGTCTGGTGTGTCATTTGTTTCACTTCTGGATCCCTTCTATGTATCTTCCGTGCCCTTCCTGCACCTTTCGTGTCAATCACTCCCCTCGTTAGTCTCGTCAGGTGTTTCCCACCTCCTTTTGTTTTTAAACCCTCCTGTGTTTTCTTGTCTTTGTCGATTGTTGATGTTGTTGTATACCTGTGTGTGGATGCCGTTCCCTGTTCTCCAAGTCTTTTGTTTTTCGTGTTTTTTTAAATAGAGTTTCTGCAAGAAACCTTATCTCCGTGTTTATCCGGATTGCACACAAGCCTCCTTGTGTAACATATATATATATATATATATATATATATATATATATATATAGGACATCTATATGACCTCTCTGTAACATGCACAATAAACGTAAGACAATAAACTTTTTTAACTTAATTTCAGCTTCTACTTAATCACTTAGCATGCATAAACACAACATGGAACAAAGAAATTGTGCATATAAATGATACGACACACATGAGAGCACTTGACTGTCTAGCAGAGTTAATTGGCAGTGAACGGCTTGTTTATGTTAGGACTTATAGTTGATTTATGCTAGCGTTTCCCGCTGATTGTAGCCATCATGTTAAGCAGTAGCTTGATACCCTAGAGATTTTTTTAATGCTCTCATGCTTCAACGATTCTGAGCATTTGAGGCATGATGTTTTATAGTTTTAATGGTTACCGGATAGCTACACCAGCTCCATTAACTCCTCTGTGCTGGCTAAGCAGTATTTTTGATGTCTGTCACATCTGTCATGCTCGCTTTGAATGTGTGCCTCATAAACCTTATGTGCTGTGAGACCAACTATGCCCTTCCTAGATGAATGACTGTTCCCAAAATCATTCAGCACTTTGTTTTCTCCATTATAGCACATTTTATGGGGAGGAACAGGATTGCAACCCATAACTTTCTCCAAATGTTGGTCTTAATAGCATTAAATCTGTTGTCGAATTGTGCATATGAAAAATCAGATATCAGAAAGATACAAGTCTGGATTTAGGCTGGCACAGCCACCCCTCCAGATGGCACAGTTTGGCAACTCCTGTTATAATGATGGAAAGACCCCGGACTAAAGGAGCAGTGCCAGCTTACTATCCAGTTGTCATATTGGTGTTTGTACTCCATTTCAATGCTAATAGGAAAAAAACTTTGTCTAAACATGTATGTCAATGTTCCCAAATGTTTGGGGTCGATGAAATTAAAACAACAAAAATAAAACAAAAACTTTGATACCAACTTTAAACAGTACGTTCTCTGGGTGAGTATCAGGGAAACGATAAAGATTATGTGCATGATCATCTAAACTAAGAGCATGAATGCTATAATTCAATCAAACTGTGGGAATAATAAAGCTGTCACATCACTATCTTCATATAAATGGCTGCTAAGAAGACTGGAAGGGTGAAGAAGAAGGTTGGAGAGGTTGATAATCTAATTGGGTCAATGAAACACTTGCCACAGGGACACAATAGTCCTCTGATAATAACCCATTGTCATTGGAATATGTAGCTGGAAAGGCAGAGCAAGGCCTGGGGCCAGCGAACTAATATTTCAAACAGGAAGTCAGGAAGTGTTTAATTTAGATGCTCTTCACATGTACTGTAATCTAAACCTACAGGCTAGTCGTCAAACTTTTATGCAGCAAATTTTATTTCTCAGGGTATCTTTAATTTTAATGACCAATTTCTGCATAAGTACATACCTTAAAGTCTGCTACAAAATAGCTGTTTGCAGTGCTGTTCCTAGGAAAAAAAGATACAGTTAATTTAATAAATTATGACAACTAGCGGGGCATGTTGTCACAGCATGAACCTGCAATTAAACAGTTTATTTACAGTATGAGCTTATCAAGTAAATTTAAATCTGTTGTAGGGTTGAAAATAATCAGAGATATCTGAAAATGAACAAAGAAATTTGCTTGTTTCAACCCCCTCTTTCTCAACACAAAGGCCATTTGAAGTTCCTAAAGACAAAGAGGTGTTGAGAAAGAGGCTCTACGAATCATCACACCTTTAGTGCGGTGGGGGAAGATGTAATCTGATTGGTCAGTTCGAATGTCTCACTTTGGGTTTCAGTCACATGGTCAACATTTATATTACATTTACATAAATGCATTCGGCAGATGCTTTTATCCAAAGCGACTTGCATTGCGTTCAAAAAACACATTGACATTCTAATCAGTTCTTGCTTTCCCTGGGAATCAAACCCTACCTTGGTGTTGCAAGCGCTACAATTTACTTCTTTTGAGTTACAAGAAGGGAAGGGATAGAAGGAATTGTTGCTCTTGGCTCTTCTCTTACTCTAGGGCTCTTTCTTGGGGCCTCCTAATTTCTTTGTCTCTCTACATTTTCTCTCTCTCTCTCTCTCTCTCTCTCTCACTGGTAACATTATACTTATATGCTGGGTACGATTAATGTTATAAGTTTTTATCATCTCATACATCTACTTTGTAGCTATTTTGAGTGTAACCAGATCAATCAATCTATCTATCTATCTATCTATCTATCTATCTATCTATCTATCTATCTATCTATCTATCTATCTATCTATCTATCTATCTATCTATCTATCTATCTATCTATCTATCTATCTATCTATCTATCTATCTATCTATCTATCTATCTATCTATCTATCTATCTATCTATCTATCTATCTATCTACGTTGACTATTACGAACCCACCATTCAATTCTTTAGTAATTTAAATGCTTTCAATTTGGTTGATATAGTAAATTTCTATACTGTACAGACAATGTATAAGGTCTATAATAATTTTCTTCCAAACTGTATACAGAGGCTGTTTGAAATAAGAGAAAGTCAGTATAAACTAAGAGGAATACATATGTTTAAAAAAATAAGGGCAAGAACTAATACAAAAAATAGATGCATATCTGTCAAAGGGGTTAATCTATGGAATAATTTGCATAAGGATTTAAAATTGTGTAATTCACTTTGTAAATATTAAGAATTTTTTTTTAAACAAGGTGGTAAATATTTAATTCAATGTGTATACATTTTATTTTATTTATGTGCATATTATCTGAAATTTGTACCATATTGTTTTATGTTTTGGTTCTTTTCTTTGTGTCTTATATTAATTAATACCTGTGAAAAAGTAACGCTCATTTGATTGATAATTAAGTATAAAGGGTAGGCTTAATAAGCAGAGGCTTCAGCCTACACCTTTTTCGGTTGTTACGTATAGATTTAATTTTTATGTATAAATAATTATGAGTGATTATCTGTGATGACCGAAATAAAATCTTATGTTATCTATCTATCTATCTATCTATCTATCTATCTATCTATCTATCTATCTATCTATCTATCTATCTATCTATCTATCTATCTATCTATCTATCTATCTATCTATCTATCTATCTATCTATCTATCTATCTATCTATCTATCTATCTATCTGTCTGTCTGTCTGTCTGTCTGTCTGTCTGTCTGTCTATCTATCTCAGATCAAAGGCTCAAGAACATAACATCTTTCATATATATATATATATATATATATATATATATATATATATATATATATATATATATATATATATATATATATATATATATATATATATATATATGTAATTTGTTTATTTTTTATTTTATTCTACAAATATGGCATTAAGGTACTTGCAATGTAAAGTGAGAAACTTTGTCTATTCTCTTTTATTGAATATTTGAGATTTTTTAGTACATATTAATTTTTCTTCAGGTTATTAATCAGTGCAAAATTGCATCTTCCTCTCTGTAAGGAAACAGCGCTTGTAGATTCATAACGCATGAGAGTCAAGAGTTAATCAGTATCCGCCGCTTCCGCTTTCACTCTGGACAGCAACTACAGCAGATCAGGACTTTTCTCTTTTCTCTGTCTTTCTCTGTCCTGCTCTCCAAACAAAGTGTGGACTGGAGATTACAGGACGATTATTCGGTTCATGGACTCAACTTTGGTTCTCTGAAGACTTTAGAGCATTAAAGAGAAGGAGGAAGATCACCTGTACCGCTGTGACCAATGACACCTGTTGACTCTTCGGCGCTGGTTTTAAGAGAAACTTTGCTTTAAACAAACTATTAAGAGCAGGTTAAGATGAAAGTGACGGTAGATTTCGGGGAAACGAGGATTGTCGTCCCGTGTAAAGACGGCTGGATGGTTCGGGATTTGATCGATCAAGCCACTCAAAGATACAAGAAGATTGCTGAACAGGTAATGTTGTTTTTAAGTTTGAAATCGGTTACTCAACCCGATAAATGTTCATTCATGAGCTCGACTATTCACTGTGGATTTTTTAAACATCCTTAACTCGAGATATTTCATCGAAATAATTTTTAAAACTACACCTGTTTACCTGTTTGCGAATCTTACTATGACGAAGGTCGGGCTCATGAATATTAAAAAGCTCATTTCCAGCCTTTAAAGGAACGCTCATGAATATTAATTAGGCAGTGCTGACGTCGATCGCCCAATGAATATTAAAATAGTGGCTTCGCCATAGTGCGATTGATAACCGGGTGTGTCCTTAAACCCAGATCACGTGATTTTGAGCTGTCAACACTGACATTTTTTAGATTTCTTTTTTTTGTTTTGGATATTCATTACCTTTAGACATTCCTGCAATCTGATACTGTGGTAAAAGATTTGTACTACGCCTTAAACATGTTAATACGATCTTTAAGACGGCACGCTATATGTATGGGATATTGACTTGAATTAGTTTATTAGTTTTTAAACACACACGTACATCACAGACGTACACACATCACAGACACACACACACACACACACACACACATGCATACGTACACACATCACAGACTTGCATATATACATAACACACCCACACACACATCACAGACATGCATACATACATGCATCACACACGTACATACATGCATACATACTCACACACACACACATCACAGACATACATACATCTCACACACACACACATGGATCACAGACATACATACATACATACACACACATATATACATTTATATTAGTTTTTTTTGCAGTATTTGACAGCTTGATAATTTATGTAAAGATAAATGTATTGCTTAAATTACATGTTAAAGTGTTTTTTGAAGTGCACTCATAACGCACCAAATATCACAACTTTCAGATCTTCTAATTATTATTGAATGTGATATTCTTAATATCATCATTAATTTATCCATTAATGCATAAGTCCCAACTATCCTCCAGTATAGAGTGCATCTTTGATATCAATACATGCTTGCATTAGTTCACCACTGAGCACTCTTTCATGTTGCAGTGCTTACTCACCGTTGCTAGTCCTTTTGTCCAGCTTCTGCAGTGAATGCCAGTTGGAATAAAGCAGGTCTTATGTGATGAATAAAGCCATGTCATTAATCGCTCCCTATCTCCAAATGCAGGTGGCAGGCTGTGTTTGATTAGTTTGGCCTGGGCTCTCAGGCTGAGATGGCTGGCTTTATGGGAGATTTTAGCATGCCTGACTGATGGACGTTATCGGTTGAGATTGGCTCAGTTGAATGGGATGGGCCGGTGCCAGGCGTGCTGGGGTAGACGTGGGCGCTTTATCTGTTCTGTCAACCCAACTCTCGGGTCTTGTGCGTCACTGAAGTATTGAGCCCTTCATCCTTCTCCTTGCTTAGACCTTGTGCATATTCATATACAACAAATGGATAGTTTGTGTTGATGTTAGCTGTACATTTCACATGCAAATGTGCCTATGGCATGGGTGGATGTTTAGTTAAGTTTGCTGTGAGATATGAGCTGTTGTTAGTTTGAAAGGGCCAATTTACAATGATGTCAGCAATGAAAACACGTCATGTATTATTAATAAAGACCAGGGTACCGTTTTGCTAATGTTCCAGCACGATTTTTCAAATAAGCTTTAGGTTAACTCTAGTAGAGCTGCACAATTACGTTATGCATTATGCTATTGAGTTGTGCATTGATAGACATGTTTGTTGTGTGCATGGATGCAATGGAAACTTTAAATGGTCATGTTTTAAGTGGTCTGGCCAAAGTATGCATATTATATATTAAAATTAAGATGTCTACGTTCATTTCAACACCATTTCCTCTCAGTTCTTGGTTGGTGTTTAGTGTCATGTTCATCTGCTTTTGCCTTGTTTTGCAACAAAAATCCTTGGATGGAAAATTGGCTTGAGAGGAGGGTGAAAATTGTTGCATAAGAGTAGATTCTTATTATTTAGAATGTATTATTACATTTTAAAATAAGTTTATAAATACAAACGTATGCTTTCTTTAGGAAAAATTGTGCGCTGATGCACCAAGAAAGTGGAAAAAATGATATTTTGGTTTCCTGTTGATGTTAGAGCTGTTTAAGGAAGAAAAAAACATCTGATCTGATAACATGGATGTTTAAGCATTCACTTGTCTGTACAGAAATGTGTTTTGTCATGCCACATTTCTGCCTGTTGGAAAACATGTCGAGTTACTTTAGGATATCTTCATAATTCAAACAAAATGAGCTGCTGCTATGCTTCGGAAAATCTAGTTAGTAGTCTGTCTACTCCCCAAAACCAGTGCTATAAGCATACTGAATTAAGTGTCCATCCCACTCAGTAACGTGTGTGTGTGTGTGTCCAGCAAGATCTTACTGACTGGTTGAGATGAACTGACATCAGAGGAAAACTGCTTTATTATCCTGCCATAGCTGGGCTCTGACGGGCCTCTGCTAACCTCTGAGGACGGCGGGAGAGCTGACTTGGCAGGCAGCGCCGCTGAGATCACTACACACGGCACACTTCCAAGAGCACAAAGCCATCGGTGTCAGCAGCCGTCCCTACAACAAATTGCCCTGGCTTGAAATGTCACAATGGCTGTGCAATATCAAGTCCTATAGGACCGGTTCTATGCATATGAAGAAAACTGACCCTAATGGGGTCATGACACTAATTTTTATAAATCATTTTAATGTTCCTATAGGTAGCTTATAACAAAAAGCAAATAAATATGAAGAAAAACAATTATTTTCAACCTTCATTTTGACCTTTTGATTGATACCGATGTTAGCAATTAATCAATGTTCGATTGATTGTTCTAATATGATGTAACGATGGTCTATTACAGGGGTCGGCAACCCGCGGCTCCGGAGCCGCATGCGGCTCTTTCACCCCTGTGCTGCGGCTCTTTCATCCCCTGCACGTAACTTGTAGCAGCGGTCCCGCTATCCGCGCTCGGTCCGCTGTCGCTCTGCCCATATGGCGATAAATCCTTGCCTTTAATATACGAGCGCAAAACTGATGTTTGTGCGCGCGTAAATTACATCCGCGAGCGGAAAACAGAGCTACACGCGTAAATACGGGTACCCGCGAGCTCATTTTAATCACTCGCGTGCACGTGACATCTAATCTGCGCGCGCGAGTCGACTGCTGTTTTTTCTCACGCAAGCATTTTTATTTTTGTCAGTCGTGGGGCGGGGCTTGCTCTTGTAAAAGTAACAACAATAGTCATTAGTTAGTTCCCTTTTTTTCCAGAGGTCAGTTGTGATTGGACGCCTGTGATTGTCAATCTAGTGCTGAGGCAAAGATAAGATTCAGTCACATTGCATATTATGGTTTTTCTGTCGATTAAATTGTATTAATATTGTTTTATTGTAATTTCACGTGTCCCAGTCGAGTGATTTCAGACCAAACTATACTTTATACAGGTTTTCTAGGATTTATTAAAAGTAAATGCACAGGTACGACCTTCTGAAAAGAAGTTGTAGCCTATATCGCTTCATATATAAACCTTAGATTGCGGCTCCGGACACATTTAAAAAACATTTTTTTGTTAAATTTGGCTCTTTCAACATTTAAAGTTGCCGACCCCTGGTCTATTAAGAAAGGTCATCATTTGAAGTGAAAGCTTGTGCAACATCCCTTAAAAATCGAAGCAAATGTAAAATGCCATGCTATGAACTCTGTTATTGTGAAATGTAAGTCTTTTAGTTTGTTTTATCACTTAGAAAAGTATACTTGCACACATCTTCTCAATAAGCCGCATGATTTGAGATATTGAATCACAAACTGTTCAGGATGATTTACATGCTGACATTTAATACTTTGCATTTTCAGAGATTGAGAGGATGATTACTGGGTGTGTTTGACATTTGAGACCAAACACTTTCTCAGAACTTACTGTTGTTTAATGTGCAGGTAATCGGATCTTGTGTTTTCCTATTTTGGGGGAGATTTGTGTGAGAAAGAACAAAACTGTAAAGCCACACGATGCTCGATAAATCGTGATTTAGTTCATTTGAAATAGAGATTAGGATTCTCCCACGATTCTGAATAGGCAATTAAATAAATAACATGTCATTTATTTGATGTTCTGACAAAATGCTGCAGTCCATTAAAAGAAGTATTGATTTGAGTTAATTATTAGAATCTTTTTAATCGGTTTGAGTGAATGATTCAATGACTCACTCAAAAAGACTTCATTTGTTTTTATAACTAGATAAATCAGGATTTTACATTTATGCATTTGGCAGATGCTTTTATTCAAACCGACTTGCATTGCATTCAAGAAACGCATTGACGTTCCTACTTTCCCTGGGAATCAAACCCATGACCTTGGTGTTGCAAGCGCCACGCTCTACTGCTTGAACTACTGGAAAGCTTGAGTGAAAGTTATTTCTTTGTTTTAAGTTACTTTCAAAAGGTGAATTCCAAATGATAAACTATTATTCCAGTACTTGTGGTGATTCAAATCATTGCAACAATGATGTTGTGTGTGTATTGTGATTCATAACAATATCTAACAATAATATTCTCTGGATCAACGCCATTGCAGATTTGAATGTTTGCAATTCAAACATTGCATACATGTAAACTTCTTTTTCTCATCCTGACGAAGCTCTGGCAGTTTTCAATCCACCTGACATGTTTTTTGCATCCTTTATATTTAATTTTCAATGTATTAATTTAAGTGTACTCAAAACTTCCGTGCACGTTCTGGGTGTATGCTGTGCGAAAAAAATATCGATTGATAAGCGAATATGCTCCAGGAAGCGCGTATTCGTATTCGTATTCGTATACCTAGCAGTAAACCTACTGGAGGCGTGGCGGAGGTAAGCGCACGTACTGTACGTATTACGCAATTTTCTCTGATTGGTTTATCGCTGCCAGCGCACGTACTGTACGTATTACATCCCTGTGTCAGCGGGAAATGGTCCGACAGTCAATGAAGTGGAGCACTTATCAAAGTCTCACAACAACAATTTTACAGATTTTACCAGATTATTAGGCGCACGGCAGATTTTATTGAAAATGTAAGGCTTTTAGGTGCGCCTTATAGTGCGGAAAATACGGTAATAATGAATCTGGATTAAGATTTCCATTTTTGTTGTAGGAAGATTTAAACGTCTAAATGGTGTTCTGGGAACTTGTGTGTGTAAAAAGCACCAGGTGTGTTGTTCAAATGTTTCTCAGATGGTTTCATGAAGCTGAAAACAGTCCCAGCGGACGGATCTGCCTAAACGGCATGAGCGCTTTTCCACACCAGCAGGGTGGACGCAAACGGCTGCTTCCTGTTGAGACTGAGGCAGGGAAAGCGCCTTCACAAACAATATCAGTGTGTGTTAATCTGTCTTGAATTGAGAGTCGCTGCTTCATTCTGGATTGGAGGAACTGACTTTTTCAGTGGTCAGATTGTATCAGCTTCCGTTGAAACATGTTTTTGGAGGAGTGAAACTGCGTCTTTAAACGTATATGGAGGTTTGGTTGGGTTTTGAATTGCTTGAGCTCTGGTTCTCTTTAGCTTGTGTGTGCAAATAGAAACTCAGACATCCCACCTCTCCCGGAAGTGCCCTGACACCTGCAAATTATATACAATATCCAGGGATTATCAAACGAGCGCGTGTGAGAGAAACCCTGTTTCCACCTGGTATCATAATATATTATAAATATGCATTTTTTTGTGTTTTTTTTGGGGTGATTCTTTCACAAGTGGTCAGCCAAGAAACATTACCGTTTACACCTGCCAAACAATCTTTCTTCCTCCTCATATTGCATGAGAACTGTGACTTGCTTAATAATGTGGAACAACCTCTTTAAGTTTCCATTTACCTTAGAAGACCTGGCAATCTACTTAAACCTGTCTGAGAATTTAACGGAAGTCCTACTGATAAGTCACTTTTTAAATAAAGAAAATCATATTTCCAATATAGTCTTAATATTTTCTTTAAATATCCCATACTTCCTTTTTTCCAGTGGCCAAATCTAAACAAAATATTGAATTTATTTTTAACAGCTTATACGTGTCACAAAACGGATATTATCCTTTTTTTTTTTTTTAAACAATGATTTTTTTAATGATTCAAAGAAATGTTTTGCACATAATTAGTTTTTATTTGCATTATTGAAGCTATGAATGTTTACTTTTGGTGCAAAATATACTGTTTTTTTTGACTATCACAGATCATTCAGAGTTTTGACCGAACTACCACTAGCTTTCGATTCTGTATTGCACATATTGAAGTTCACAATGATGAAACGTTTAATGCGGTTTTCACAAAGACTTTCATGTATTAAACTGCAACAGTACTTGACTGCTTTTTAACATGTTTAAAACAATTTTTTTTACAACAACAGCAACTTGATTGTGGGATTTATTGTCATGCGCGTCGTCAGTTTCAGCTGAAAAAAAGGCGTTGGATCTGTAATGTCATCATGCGTTACTTGCCAAACACGTTTTTTTAGACCATTGTAGTATTCCCCCCCCAAACCCAAGTAGGAAAGTCGTTGGGCGAGTTTGTTTTGTAATGAGCTGATGGTATTCCAAGTATGCCATGACACGAACCATCTGACTTCTCTTATCTGGTTTCATGTGTACACATGATTGGATGCATTCCCACCATAAATGTTCAAGTCTTCAATAAAGGATCAATCATTGCAGCCGTTTGATATGTTTTTTATGTATGTTTTGATATGTTATATTTGAAATATTATTACAATTAAAATAACCTTTTTATTTTTTAAGTTTTTTTTTCCATCCCTGATCAAAGTTGTATATTCAGCATCATTCCTTCAGTTTGCAGTGTCACATGATCCTTCACAAATCATTCAAACAAACTGTTATTATTATCTTCAGTGTTGAAATCAGTCTGTTTAATATTTTTTGCAAGCATTCTTTTTTTTCAGGATCCTTTGATGAATAGAATGTTTGAAAGAACAGCTTTTATTTCAAATAGAAATCTTTCATAACATTATAAATATCTTTACTGTCACTTTTAATCAATTTACTGAATGAAAGCATTCATTTCAACCTTTAAAAAAGGTCTTTTTGGCCCAAAACATTTGAACAGTGGTGTACATATGTATATTTTAAATTTATTGTAAATAATGTAGTCACAGTGTAATTAATAGTAGTGATTCTTGCTTTATAACCGGCGTTACAGCAACAAAAAACTCAAGGCCATTCTGAAAAAAGAGAAATGCCTTTTAGTCATCAATATATTCATAACATCGCAGCCACTCATAGTTTATTCCTTAATTTTATGATTCTAGTGTGTGCGTTCTGCTGATCATAAATGTCAGTCTGTGCTGTAACGGTTTTAATGCGCTGTAGAATTAAACATTTGAGCGACAGGAAACTCACACCTTTTATTGTCATCACTTCCTTCGTTTCCATACATTCATCCACATGGACACGTCAGATGGACATTAAAGCTGCTATTGTTTCCTAACCGTGACTAAAGGACTTTCTGGCAAAGCGAATGTGGGTTTGTTCATGCATGTCAAATGAGGGCGTATTGTATTTTGCATGTTTGCTTTTTTGTAATGAAGACATTCTTAAATAAAGTTTTTACTACGGTACGGTGGCGGCAACAATATCATGGTAAAAGACACAGATGCTGAACAAATAAAGCACATATAGTAAATATAGTCAACAAACCTAGTCATTTAGTCATTATATATAGCATGACTTCAATATTTTTGGATATCCTTTGAATACAGAAATATAATTTCTAATGATTGTCAGCACAAAAAAGCATGTTGTCTGTCAGAAACTTCTTTCAAATGTATCAGATTAGTTTCTTGTGTTGTTGTGAACTTCACTGATGGATCTATTGTTTTCAACAGGATGGGGAATTCCTGGTACGGACGCACCATGTGGAGTACGAGGACGGGGGGATCCTGGACCCAGATGACATGCTAACAGACCTGGTGGAGGACAAAGACAAGGTAAGTCCACGGTGCCGATGCACAAACACTTGAGAAGGGCTGAGAGGTTTTCTTCTTTCTAACTATGAACATTATCTAGCGTGAAAATGCGTTCGGGTTCACTTTGTCTGGAAGTGGCAGATCACTTTGCTTTGGGGGGGGGGGGGGGGGCATCAGAAAATGCTTTCAGATTCAGGGCTGAGAAAGGATATTGGTTGCAACATTGTTCTACATTAGAGAGAAATACTAAACCATAATAATAATGAGCATTTAATATTAAGCACTCAAGTGCACGCATAAA
Organism: Rhodeus uyekii; assembly: GCA_037043235.1. Taxonomy (NCBI): domain Eukaryota; kingdom Metazoa; phylum Chordata; class Actinopteri; order Cypriniformes; family Acheilognathidae; genus Rhodeus; species Rhodeus uyekii. The sequence continues at coordinate 1,262,108 of JAWRVZ010000048.1, forward strand.
GCTTGCCGCAGTGCATCAGTAAATTAATGATTATGAATGTGTCTGGGGAAAAAATAACTTATGGATACTGTCTGAGGATTTTAGCAATTTATTAATAAACCATCGAGTCCGTGTCAGATGCAACACTGTAAACCTGAATTAGTTGGCAAAACTCAAACAATTTGCGTTCAGCAGTTACATTAAAATGAAATAAAATCAACATTTAAGCAGAACTGGCAGATATCATACATTTTAATTGCTTTTTGAACATTTTGAGTGCTATTCATAAATTTACCTTAAAATTATACGTAATCTTGATTTAAATATTGCTAATGCTAATTGGTAGCACAATGGTTTGATAATATTAACGTAGCAAAAGAAATAGAATATTTAACATACCTGTTATGAAACCAAGCTCATACTTCACTTGTCATGGGAAACCCCACATAACAGAAACTCTTAGCAGGACTAATAATAAGCAAGAAACGCTACTAAATCTCCCACTTAACATTCATTTTGTGCACAAAAAACATTATATAACACTTAATGTTAGCGTTTACGCTCGTTTTCGAGTGCCGTGGCAAAGCATGCTGGGAAATAGAAATCCCAGCCCAGTTTCAGGTAAATTTAAGTTAGTCTAAATTAAAATAAACAAGTTAACAAGACTCAAAATGTCATATTAATTAAAATGTGTCAGTTTTGTGAACTCAAAAGAAAGTTGTAGATACTCATAAAAGTTAATTTGGTTTAACCAATTTGTTTGAGTTTGCCCTACTCAAACCAATTAATTATTTTAGCGTTAGGATTTACAGTGAAAGATGAAGTTGTCGATGCTGACCCGTCATCTCTACAGTATAGCGAAAGCGCCTTTAGAGAGAAATTCGCGTTAGCTTAATCATGTAGCAATCGTGCTAATTTAGCTTCCACACTCCGCACTAACACTTTGATAAACGCCTAATAATACACACAATTATATAGGTTAACCATTGAGCGAGAGGCCATGTAAAGCTGCTAACATTAGGCTACTATTTGTTTTTAAGGATAATCCATGTCTGAGGTCAATAGGCGGGCGTTTGGATTTCCTTCCTGTCGTAATTACCACATGGAAATTGTCTGTGATTTGTCTATCACAGACTGCGAGACTTCGCTAGTTCCTGTGGAGTATTTTTTTTTCTGTGATTAACCGACTAATTACAATGCGGTCGACTAAGCCTCTTCTCTTCTCATCAACCAATGTTTAGTCGGCTATTGTTATACTAATAAATACATTTACATTCACATTGGTGCATTTATCAGACACTCCAAAGCGACTTGCATTGCGTTCAAGAAACACATTGACATTCTAATCAGTTCTTGCTTTCCCTGAGAATCGAACCCATGACCTTGGTGTTGCAAGCGCCACACTCTACTGTTTGAGCTGCAGGAAAGCTAATAGCCCTAATATATAGCCATAATAGTAGTAATCTCCTTCTTTTCAGACCATTAGTAATGAAACAGTGGAGGTGTCATGATGGTCACAGATCTAGGATGTGGCCAGTTATTTTTTGGTCAGTTATAGTTCATCTATTTTTACAGTTTTGACACATTCATGCTGGCTTGTGGACCAGTTATGAGCATTATTGGTGGGTGTTATTACATCGATGGTGTAATCAGCCAGTCACGGCAACTTCTACCCGATTTGACAAATAAGATGTTTTTTTCATCTGAAAGTGCAATCGACTTTTATAGATCCCAAAGCTGCAATTAACTGAAACTTCTGTAATGTCTTTGCAGTCTGCCAAGTTTTGTTGAGCTGTCTGGACATTCATAAACGTCTAGTAGGAGTGGAAATTAGCAAAGCAAGTTGCAGAGGTTTAGACTTGTTCAGCCTGCCTTCCCCTGCCTTGAGCAGAATGTGTACACGCCAATGACATCATCACTATTTCAGCTTTGAACTAGTTTTGCAGATTTTACATATATAAATATGTATTTTTTAATCTAACTTCAGCTTATTGAATAACTACAGTAATACCTCGGTTTACGAGTGACTTTAGCCTCAGCGTCGCTCGGTTTGGTTCCATCATTCACCACAGTGATACTTTTATAAGTGATTTACAGTGGTTTTACCTCCTGTTGTTAACATTAATTATGATAATTAATTAACTTTAATAGCGTTGTTAATTACGCTATTGTTCACGTAGTGAAATATATACGTACAGTACAGAATATAGACAATGACCTCAAGATGAGTAAGAAAGAAGGGATGAAATTGTCCCTCTAAGCAGTAACAATGGGCATTTATTGCCATATGGAACGATTCGAGTGATTTTGGGGGAAATGTGAAAATTCTTATGGGGAAAATTGTTTTGGTGTATGAGAATTGAGTTTCGAGCTCGCTCTTGGAACGAATTAAACTCGTAACTGAGGTATTTCTGTACACATAATCTGCCTTATAATGTATATATATATATATATATATATATATATATATATATATATATATTTTTTTTTTTTATATTACTATTCATACCCTTTGTGTGATAAATGTCCGTTTTGCTTAGCATAATCTAACAAATTGTTCTAAATTCAAATAAGCATGATAATAAACCTAGTTGCATAAATGGAGCAAATTATAAATCCTTAGTCAGCTGGAGATGAATAATTACTCATAAAATATTCATATGATATTCAGAGCAGCTTATAATGATTAAGTCACTTTCTCTCATTTCGGATCAGTTTATTAGGAATTTAATTGTTTTGGGGAAGAAGTTATTGGCAGAATTTTATTGAGGATATTGGAAAATTATATGATATTTCACTCGGAGCAGCTTTATAATTTATTTCTTGTTTTAGTCGGATAAACCCTGTGCTTTTGTTGTTATAGGTTTAAATTGCATATACATGTTAATATATGAGGATGCATGAAAATTGAGCACACGTGATCATTACAGGGTGGTTTAAGTAATTCATAATTTATGATATTGCATTAATGCCACTGATGCCATGGAGTTGCTATACTGTTGCTAAGGTGTTCAGTGTGTGTGTGTGTGTGTGTGTGTGTGTTTTTAATATTGCTGTGCAGTTTGGATGTTCTTGGTAGTTGGTAAGTGGTTGCTCTCTCTAAATTCATTGATGTTGTTGTCTCTAGATGTTCCATGTTAAACTGGAATTTATTTACCCATTTTATTGTCCACCAGGTGAAAATAATTTGGATCATTTGCGATAAGTAATAAATCAACTCTGTGATTTGAGTTGTCTTTCATGTCTAGCACAGGTGTGCTGAAGGTTAATACTCAAGGCCAGATTTACTAAACAGGGCGGTGGGTCTGGAAACGGTGGGTCTGGAAAGTTGTTTGTGATTACTGTAGACATGCAAAAACCAGTAAATTGACTAACGCAAGCCATAGTAAATCACCTTCCATGATTCATTTAAATACGGCATAAGGTCAGCCATGAAAATCTAATTAGCATGAGTCAAAAAAACCGCTGATGGGTCTGGAAAGTTGTTTGTGATTACTGTAGACATGCAAATTAAAGAACACAGCCACGATCTACCGAGAGAAGTGAAAGTTAGCCTCTAGTTTAAGGGGTTAAACAACGACGCAAAAACCAGTAGATTGACTAGCGCAAACCTTAGTAAATCACCTTCCATGATTCATTTAAATACGCAATTTTGTGTCTGAAAGGGAAACTCCTATAAGGTCAGCCATAAAAATAACCCTGTCCCGAGTTCTGACAGTAGTCTTTTAAAGGCAAAAGAGTGTTTGCACTGGCTCAAGCTGTTCATAAATCTGGTCCTTGCCGTTCTGTTGGTTGATGCTTTGCTTGCTATGATATGGAATAAGCGCAAAAGTGTTATTAGCATCTCATTTCACTGATAGTCTGTTTCTATATCAACATTTTGATTGTTGTTTTCGCCGTTCTACAAGCAGCAGGATGTGTTGGATGGTTTGCTTGGTATTTGTCCTGCTCAGGTGTTTTACCCAAAGTTTAACAGACGATCGGTAAAAAAAAGCTTTAAAAACACAACGCTTTCATTAAAAATAATTGGAAAAATACGCTATCTTAGGGAAAAAACTATTGGGTGGATTAAGTGTTTGGGATTTAATCAAAGGCCTAAGCTTGAGCAACTGCAAAAGTGATTCTTGTGTTAGTATTTTTGTTTCATCCTATTTTCGGATGAAGAGCATTTTGATGCCTAAAACGGCTGTTAAGACAATCAGCTCTCTCAGTTTTGGAACAGAGCTGTTTTGACTTTTTACTCTCTAACTTCTTGCTATTGATTCCTGCACAATATTGCTTTCTAAACGCATTTTTCTTTTTCTTCCTGAAAGTGTTTCCCTTCCATTTAGACCGAAAAACCATTCTTGCAAACCCATTTTTCACATTGACCGGACCCATTATTGCCCATTATGCAGTCAAGCGGCTTTCGTCTCTGTTATAATAATCTTTATCATCCTTTGGAAACATTCCACTGAGACAAGGTTTCACCGTTAGTAGCGCATGCTAATCAACTTTAATGCAAAGCCAGTGCGAGGGAGTCACAGCATCTTCATTAGACCGTTCTTCACCTCCGACGGAGGTTGATTAGGGTAAAGTTGCCATGGCGATGGAATCAGATTACGGCCCCACCCCTGGTTTGATGCCCATTAACCCCCAGCAGGAAATGATGGCGCTTGGCTTGACCCCTGAGCCCTGCCCATGAATATTCAGCGCGGGATGATGAATGGCGTTAATGCATAGAGTTGCTGTTTTCGGGCCCCCGGTGGACTCTGGGAGACGGAGAGGTCATGCTAGGAGGACTTGCCATACTGTTTCCTTTAGTCAATTAAATGCTTAATCACTCTAGTTCTTTTCATTTAAATTGATTACTCTGTTTTTGTGGTGGTATCATGAACGTTCATCATTTTGAGTTGATTGTAATGTTCTACTTGTGTGGGTAAATGTCTGAATAAGATTGTTCATCCAAAATGATCACCATTTACTTGCCTCCTTCATGTTGGACCAAATCTGATTGTCAATGATTCTCTTTTTTTTTAATATAAAAAAACAATGTAGAGTCAATAAAGCAGAGCACCTGGACCTCGGCTTCCACCGACAGAGGTTATTGGGTAACCTCGAAAACACACACATTCAAGTACTTGAGTGATTTAAAACACACAGATCAAAATAGTACATGTGGCAACCCAGCCAAAGTTTTTTTTTCATGTCTTTTACATAGACAAAATGTGTCTAGTGCAAAATATGTTTTTGGTGGTGTTTGCTAAGGAAAAAAGGTAAATTCTAATTATTCATTTCTAATTAAAATAATAAATCAGATTAAGTTGGAACATAAAGAAATTTGTAAATGAACACTTACTACTTTATAAAAGAATAATAGAGGAAGATTATTCCAGTATCTGCACCTTTTTGAGAGGAGGAACAGAAGGAGCACGGCCAGAGCCCTACAAAATGAGGCTTCAGCAGGAACTGGTGTGTATGTTTCTGACCAAACTGTCAGAAACAGACTTCATGAGGGTGGCACGAGGGCTCGATGTCCTCTAGTGTAACACCTCAGCCCCATGCAGGTCAATCGGCATTTGTCAGAGAACACTAAAATTCAAGTCCGCCATTTGCAGCCCGTTCTTGTCACGGATGAGAGCAGGTTCACACTAAACGTGAAAGAGCGTTTTGCCAGCATTACTGGTTTAGCTGTGGGTCAGTAATGGTTTGGGAATATATTTGGAGGGTCGCCATGTGTAGACCATGTGTAGACCTCCATGTGTAGTCAACGGTTCCTTTACTGCTGTCAGGTACTGGGATGAAATCCTCAGAGCCATTGTAAGAGCTTATGTTGGTGCCGTGACCCTGAGTGACTCCTGGTGCATAATAATACCTGGCCTCGTGTGTAGGGACTTTTTAGATTAGATGAAGGCATTGATATCATTGACTAGCCCTCATGTTTCCCAGACCTGAATCCAATTGAGAATCTCTGGGACATTATGTATCAGAGAATATGCATCCGAAGTAGCACAGACCAGACTGTCCAGGAGCTGCTGATGGCCTGATCCAGGTCTGATCTTGTGGGGCCGGACACACAACTCACTTACATTATGAGTTGCAGTGATGAATTTCAGGCAAGTTGGTTCAGACTCTAACTTGACACAATTTTGTTAAATTGTAGAATTGAATTGAATATAAATAAATAAATTCAAATTGTATATTTCATTCATCGAGATCCAAAGTTTGATTTAAGGATTCCCTTGATTTTTTTTTTTGTATTATTTTTTTTTGAGGTGTTTATTTTAATGCAACATTTAAATTATTATTTTTTAAATACAAATATTGACTTTGAATTGTTTTATCCTCACATAGATTTACTGTATGGCTTCAGAAGACTGAAGCCATACTTTTTCAATCATGTTATTGTGTTGTTTTTGTTATTTTAGAGCTCAGCAGCTCCCAACCCTATTTATTTCATTGTATAGAACTGTACAACCGGGACATTGTGCAAATTAGCTCCACTGAATAAAAAAGACTTCACGGTGAATAGGTAATGACAAAATTTCATTTCTGGATAACCTTTCATTGAAACAAACGCTTATTTTACAGAAAATCGGCTACCGTATTTTTCACCACATAAGACGCTCCGGAACAAAAGACGCACCCAATTTTAAAGGAGGAAAATCTAGAAAAAAAAGATTCTGAACCAAATACTGTAGTAAAATATTTTATATCAACTGTATAAAGTTAACAGCACAAAAAACATAAAACAATTTTATGCCAACTATGTAACAAATTAAGAACTATCTTTACTCTCATTAACAGTCAGAAAAGTCAGTAAACAGTGGAAGTAACAAAAATAAGGCTGTAATGTTTTTATTCGAACTCCAATAATTTGTGTGTAAACTGGGAAGTGTGGTGTTGTACCGAAATCTGACTCCCCGGACAAATCTCACTCCCTTCACTAACATCCAGATTTTTCTGCAGCAGAAAAACACACCTGTGAAAATCTCACTCCCCTCACTAACTCTGGTTTAAACGCTCAGACTCACCATATGATGAGATAATAAGATAAATATGGTGAGTTATTTTTTTGCTGTGAAAATCTGACTCCCCCTGGTAAACCCATACTATAATTGTTACAACCAAATGCTTTTGAGCAAAGAATGTCCATACCATAATTAGATAATAAAATAAATGTTAAGTCTGTGAGCTTTTAAACCAGAGTTAGTGATGGGAGTGAGATTTTCATAGGTGTATTTTTCTGCTGTGAAAATCTGACTCCCCCGGTAAACCCATAGGCCTACTATAATTCATTATAACTGTAATATAATTTCATTTTCTGCTTATGTAAGTGTACAAGTCGGTTTGTAGGCGAATATGCTCAAGGAAGTGTGTTCACCTCAAAGCAGTGCGTATAAATGCGCGCGCATAGGGGAGTGAGATTTGTCTGGGGAGTCAGATTTCCATACAACACCTGGCGAGACGCGAGTCACCACGGAAGAAGAGAATGCGAGGCTCACAAGTGCAACACCTGCGCGTTCGGCGCTCACGCTTCACTCTCTGTGAGTCACACCTCTTTCTCTCGGTTTCGTTTCACTCTTAGTTTCGTTTCGTTCCAGTTTTGGGGAAGAAAAATTGCATCTTATGCGGCGAAAAATACGTTATTCGATTTTGAAGTGGATGAAGAAGGAACTTCCCTGTTGACTTTTATTCATCAAGTGAGTGGCCGATGTTGATTTTAATAAATAATACAATGATAAATTGGTATATCACGACTTGGTTATAATTACTCCCACTCTCATTCTGAATGCATTAAACTGCTGTCAGCCTCCAAAGACAAATGTTTTGAGTACAATATATCAAAATACCGATATCCCGCAGGATCATACTGACCATAAATGCTTCCTCACCCACCTTCATGAGCATATCATCATGCGTTCAGCCACCTGTCCTTTCCTAATGCCAATAATCAGCCACTCCGTATGATGAATGGTGTATGTGTGTGTCTCTGAGCTCTTCAGAGTCACTGATAAGGACCTAACTCCCCTACTACACCCTATGATAACAGAGCACTTTACTTTCCCAAGATCCGCATTACCTGTACAGCCCTACCACTCACTGTCACTCACTGATGCATTGTGGGTCTGTCCCCATGTGCCAGTGCGGCCCATTGGGGAAATGGGCAGGTTAACAGCCGTTATACTTTATTCAGCATCTAGGCTGGAAAAACTCCAAATGGAGTCAGTGCATGATTCTTTTTGGAATTTCCTGCATAATTTGGGACCAGTCGTTAAATGAGGATTCACTGACATCTTACTTGAACTGAGATTTGTACATTTATTGTTTGTTTTGTCTTGTTTAATTTGTTGTAATGGAGTAGTATTGGAATAACTGTAAATTAGAATATCAAATTAATGCACTTTTGCATTTTCATATTTTTTGGCGATCAGACATGCGGTTAGTTTTAGTACGAATTAAAATTTTCACTCTAAGTGAGAATCTTATGGCAGTATTCAGAGTTTTTATATTCATTACCTTTCATTATATAGACTTATAAGCTGCATTCATTTGATCATAAATAAAGTAAAAACTGTAATATTGGGAAATATTATTATTATAATTTAAAATAACTTTAAATCTAATTTATTAATGTGATGCAAATGTGATTCTAGTTTGGTGATTTGCTGCTCATGAAACATTTCTTCTTATTATTATTATTGATGTTCTGCGTGACAACAGTTGTACTGTTTATTTTCTGTAAATTATGGTACTTTTTCACAAGATTCTTAATATAATAAAACTGAATAAACTGTTTTAAACTGCATAAACTGAATAAACTGCATGAACTGAATAAACTGCATAAACTGAATAAACTGCATAAACTTAAATTGATTATAAATTTAAATATTTAATATAATATTTACATTTATTTAAATGTAATACATTTACTTAAAAATAATAATACTCAATATCATAATAACCGCTTATGTGTGCTAGGAAAACGATGAAATTGACCATTAAAAAAAGTATAGAAAGAGCGTGCAAGAGATAAAAAAACAGAAGACAGCTGTAAAGTTTGTTTGTATCATTTCAATTAACTTTAATGATAATTCAGATCCTTGTGCAATTCACCAGCCCTTGATTCCTCTCATACTTCTGATGAATTTATACCCCCCCCCTCCCCCCCCATTTTAGACGTTCTTGCCTCCCCAGTCACGGTCATCCTTCTGATGTTTTGGACCTTGTGAACAGACCTAATGAATTTGCCATGCTAATTAGCACATATTTCAAAAGCTAATTCAGAATAAACGACTACTGAGTAATTGGCGTTATTGTAGACTGCAAATTAATATGCAGATTGTGGCGCGTCTCTGTGCGCAAACATTTAAAGTATATAGTGGGCCAGCATGCATGCTAAGTCAGTGGTTAGCATGACTGGCATCCAGCTAATTTTGAAACGCATTTGTCTTTTTTTCATTTCACGTCTGGCGTCATTGAGAGAACGATCATGCTTGCTGAATAGAGCTTGATTGCTCAAGCCGAACGCTTAACTACTGCGGTTTTCTCAATTTGCCGGCATAGTTAAGCACTATTCAGATAATATGAGCCGCGGGTTCATTCGATTACATTTCAAATGCAGAAGGATGATTCTAATAAAGAAATCTCATAATACATGAAGAATTTGATTGATTAAGGCTATTCAGAAAGCGGGGGAAAAGCTGTGGGAACTCATTTTCACTGATGAACAAAACGCAGTGATGATTTCGTGCCGCAAAGTCGCAGTTTCGGCTGCATGAAGAATTCAGGAGTGAAAAGAATAGCTTAGATTGATATTCTCTGAAAATATATTCTTTTGAGTTGATGGTCAGTGATCTGATATATTTTTTATATCCTGCAGCTTTTTTGGCAAAGTTATAATTTAAAAAGTTATTATTTTTTTTTTTTGATATGTGCTTAGGTCTATCTTTTTGTTCACATCTTCTCTGGATTTCAGTCATTGCAAGCTGATCATGTTTCTTTGGCCGTATGTTTTCATGTAATTATGGGTTTTGTAAGCCAAACCAAAACCCAATTGGATTGGTTTTCTGATTATTGCAGAAATCAGATCTGTGACTAACAAAAGTTCATGATTCTTACTTTTGTTCATCATGATAATCATTGCAAATAAGCATGATTTTTATTCATTTTGAAGCCTAAATGTAGGCTATAAAAAAACTGCAGCATTACTTCAATGTCACCATAAGCAACTGTTATACATTTTTTTTATATTAAATTCCTGAAAGTTCGAGCTCGAGCGCGATTAAACACAGTTGCTAAGCAGTGCGTTTCCCATGACACTAAATATTAATATTCATTGTAGTTTTGATGTCACTTTGCATTTCTAAGAGCACGGGTTGCTTTTAGTTTTGGCTTCTAATATTATCAGAAGAAAGGAATCCAGCAGGATGATGCAGGTCGGATCTCATTGGGCATCCATGTATTATGCATCCTCATTTCCATGTGTTTTGCTTTACTCCAGTCTAGAAAATCAATGCTGGGAAGAGGATAATATTTCTCAACTCTGAGAACAAAGGCTTTGATCAGAGAACGCCGTCCTTTGCCAGTAGTTTGGTTTTGAACGCACTAAGCAGCAGATAATAAAGAAGGTCTCCGTTTAATCACAACTTTAGCGACAAACATGAAACGTGCGTCATTCAGACTGACCTCTTTCAAAGTACATATGTTTTCGATGAAATGATGCCATTAAGTTGGATTTTGATTTTGTACTTTATTCCTCTTGTGCAGAACTCACATTTACATTTGTATGCTCACAATGTACACATTTGGTCGTTGTTGTAGTTAGATTTTTGATGAGTATTTGTTTGTGTGTGTGTATATGTGTGTATATATATATATATATATATATATATATATATATATATGTATATATGTGTGGTCAAACTGTAAAAACAAAAATCTACAATTAGTATTATTTACGTCATCAAACATTCTCTGCGTCACAAACGTATACTAAACTTTGTTTATCACTTAAATGTAACATATATTGCATTAACATTTCAACAAGCAACGTAAAACACAGTAAATAGCTACACAAACATAAAAAAACAAGCTTATAATATTAGACGTTTAGGCGCTGATTTCAAAAAAGCGATCTTTAAACAGTATCGCATCAGAAACTATAGATTTACTTAACGTATTAATTTCTCGCCACGCTGGGAATATTAAGTGTAAATTGTAATTTTGAACTGTAATTTTAGTAAAAGTTTCAATATGAGAACATTGCTTTCAGTGGTTTTGTGTTGTTTTGCGCTGATCACCATGGCAACTGAATTAGCGTTCTTAAAGGGGCAGCGCCACTCGTTCATGGTTAGGGCTTGAGATTATGCTATTTTCATATTGATCGTTCGGTAACTGTGTTTATCTGATGTGCTTGATCATGTGCTGAGTGGTCCTGTGCTAGTGTTATGATTCATTGATGGTATCAACTGTTTGATGACCTTTAGGGATGCATGATATTCATCGTTTTGCGAAGCCCTGGAGGGAGAAACAGCCACAGCCTATCAATTCTCCATCTCAAAACCAAAAATGTGTGAACAGGATGCAAGTTTTGAGCACTTATGATGCACATATAAGAGTATTTAGTATTTCGGTCACTTCTAATGTTCTAAAAACACTTAGGTTGGGTCATACCAATAAGGATTAAGTTAAATAAAGTTCAATTCTAATCATGTATCTGTTGATCTGGGTTTTATTTTAAATCAAGTTGTCCTGCACCGCTTGGTTTTAAACGCAGATGAACAAATCGGGGATTATAATTCTAACCATCTATAATTAGTTTCGTGGATTTGCCTTAATCTACAAAAACAGTGATATTAAAAGATGTAATTCAGTTTCTTCTGCACGAATGATCTTCTGCAATGAGGTTTCTTCTTCAAGCAGGTTTAGTTGAGCTTCTGTATAATTTCGCTGAGCCATGTTTTATATGTGAATAAAAGCCTAATTCAATATAAAGCGATTGTGTCTCTTAGGAAAATTTGGACAACATTTGGATTAGTTTTACGATCTGTTTGTGACGCTTTTAAAGCATCAAAGTGCTGGAGGAACGGAAATCTCTCAGATTTAATGCAAAAGACTTTTATTTGTTTTTTCGAAGATGAATGAAAGTCTTACGGTTTGAAAACGTTTAGTCTTAGTGTAATTGCATAATAAAAGACCTGCCTTTTTCTGTGTAATGTGCAATGTTTTACTGATTTTTCAAATTCACTGTGACTTTTTACATAGCACTTTTATGTTTAATACTCTATAGATTAATAAGAACTTTTTTTTAATGATTTTTCCTGGAAGGGATTTTATTTACTGAATAAATAGAATATTTATTTGCATTTATTTAGGACTTTTCAGTTCTTGGCTCCCAGTTCTCATGGGTAGGGTACCTTGTACTATTTGTATGTGTGTGTGTGTGTTTGTGTAGGTGTATTTATGTGTGTGTGTTTATCTGTATGTATGCGTGTGTGTGTGTGTGTGTATTTGTCTGCATGTGAGGATGGAAAACCCTGAAAAGTCAATAATGAGTTAATGTTACGGCAGTAGGTTTTTCCATGACATATTTTTTTAGTAATATTTGTAAAGGTTTCAGTGGATTATTCCCGTCATCTTTTTGGTTATGCAGATGATGAATGAGGGATGATTTGGGACTTCACTCTCGGCTCATTTATGATTCCAAAACTTTCCACATTTGAAACCGCCAAAGTGTCAGTCAGACTTTTTTTCTCGTCTCTGTTGACTTTTTCATTTGACAGTTTCTCAAGGCTTTGCTGATGATAACGGCGTTCTTTGGGTTGAAGATTTCTTTCTTTCAGGTGGTCACTCCTGAGCAGATGCCGTCATTATGGACGGATTATTATTATTATAGTGACCTGACCATCGGTGTTAACGTGAAGTTAGTGTGGAGTTGGTATTGATGTGCTGATGTTATGCTTCAGTTTCCTTTCTAAATGGTTAAATCTGACTTCCAGGCCGCCACGGCGTCTTTACACACTCAGAAACACTTGACGGACAGCTTGATAGCGTTTCTCAAATCTAGACTCAACCTCTTCACTGATAATTTGCTAACTCTTCACATAAGTGACAAGTCACTCATATCAGCGCTCCTTGTGCATCTCTTCAGAAGAGGTTAGTAAGTCAACCACGGCCAACACAACTAATAAAACGCATTGTGCAAACCGCTCGACTGCAATTAAAAATCGTAAACCCGCACCTGGGTCCCTGCCCCGTCGACCAATCAGCAGTCATCACGCCCTTCATTATTATTATTATCAATTTCCACAGGCGTCCGCTACTAATTAATTGTCTTAACGAATGGGCCTTTCTTGATGAGAGCGTAATGAGCCTGAATAACCCTCTTGAAACAGACGTGGTTTGTCTGGGCTGGATACACGCTTATCAGATACATGCTGTCACCTCCATTTCTCGGAGAACGTCTCAAAGCATTGATGGCTCGTAATTGTTTGTGTCTCGTGGTTTAGCATAAAGTAATGGCTTTTATTAGCGATGCATATATTGTATTGGAACGGCGTCTTTCTGAGATGGACCACTTTGTTTTTATGTTGTGGAAAATTGTTTTTTGCGGCGGTGAGACTCTCAGGTTTCTGAACTTTAAGGCATGGCCCTTCCCAAAACGGCATATTTACACACCTCATCATGTGATCAGATCTCTTCAGAACTTTTTAGATGTGGATTTTGTTTCATGTTGATGACAGTTTTCTGTGGGACAGTTTTTATTTTTTATGTCAACGTTATTTGTAACCCATTTTACTTATTTTAATATATAATTTATTTATGTATGTGTGTATATGTGTGTGTATGTATGTGTATGTATGCTTGTGTATATGTGTATATGTGTATATATATATGTGTATACACACACACACACACACACACTTGATTTAGGAGTTATCTTTGTTACGCATATATATATATATTATTTATATATATATATGTATGTGTGTGTATGTATATGTGTGTGTGTGTGTGTGTGTGTGTATATATACACACTCACACACACTTGATTTAGGAGTTATCTTTGTTACATGTGGCTATATTTATTTATAAACACACACACACACACACACACACATATACATACACATATATATATGTATATATACGTATGTGTGTGTGTATGTATGTATGTATATATATATATATATATATATATATATATATATATATATATATATATATATATATATACACATATATATATATATATATATATACACATATATACACACACTTGATTTAGGAGTTATCTTTGTTACATGTGGCTTTATTTATTTATAAACACACATATACACAAACATATACATACACACACACACACACACACACACACACACACACATATATATATATAAAATATATTACAGACACACTCACCATCTTGATTTAGGAGTTATCTCTGTGACATGTGGCTTTATTTACATATTTTGTCCATCTATCCATCTGTCTTTACTTGGAAATACAGATTAAAAAAGTAAAATGGGCTACTAGCATGTGTGTGTGCTGAACAGTGTGTAAGGAATGTGTGTGTTTGTGCCCTCTGCTGGGAGATCAACACCCTGAACGGCTGCAACCAGCGGGATCTGGTTTAATGGTCTTGATTTTTGTTTTGCAGTTGCAATTTTAGAAACCCGACCAATGATATTCAAACGTTAAACACTCCAACCACACACGCACACACTCTCGCCCGGATTGGATTTGCATGCCTTAAATATTTAATTGGAATTCTTAGTGGGACTTCTGGCATAATTGGAGCCAATCCTAAAATATCCCAGTGGGATCATGTAAGATTCTCTGAGTCAAATAAAGTCCTAGTGGATAAACTGTAATTCTTACAGGGCTTTTTGTGTTCATCCTATTGGCTGTTGTGTGAGAATAACGTCTTCCTAATGGATATTTAAAGGTGAATTGTAAATAAAGTTAAAGAGATTCTTTTAAATTCCTTGCCATGCCATATGCAGGCATTTTTACTCTTCTGGGAGTCACACGAGTCCTATTGCTTTTTACAAGGTCTAGTTTTTGTTTTGTGGAATGTCTAAACCATAAAGATAATTTCCAGTTCAAATCCTGTAGGATTGATTCCAAAATAATACAATATGGGATTCTGTGCATGCTCCTTTTGGACTATTTTTGAAGTTATACAAAATGTTTTGGAGGATTGCAGTGTACCTTATTTTCCCGCATATAACCCGCGGGTTATACCAGATTTTACTATATCACACATTTTTTTTACACGTAATAATATTTCAATATATTTGTCTGTAAGGACGTAGGGTTTTTTCCCCCCGGTACTTTCTTTCTGTTTTTCTTTCTTGCGAGGGTTGTTGTCTCTGGCGCTTGTACTGTCACTCTGAGAGCTGGCGCTGATAGGCTGTCTGACCTGTCAATCATGCAAGAAGACGTGATTGGCTGTGCTGCATGAGGGCGGGCTCTTCTCATCTCATCCGATGATCAACACCTGTAGAATCGCTTCTTAAGGGACGAGACACTGCTCTTTCTTTTTCTTCTGATTCTGACTTGTGTATGTTTTCTTGTCTGAATTTCACGCACAAGCACTGTGTACCGAGTTGAACAGTTGTGATAATTGACGTCACGCAAGCAACATTTGAAATTCGAAATGTGAACTTGCACAAAAAAGTTTATCGATCTATGGGTGCGGGTTATATAAGGGTGCGTGTTATATGTGGGTGCGGGTTATGACACCGTTTTTTGTGCCCAAAACCCGCGGGCTATATGAGGGCGCGGATTATCTGCGTCTGTGGGTTATATGCAGGAAAATACGGTAATTTGTGTGTGAAATTGTCTGAGAGGGAAGGGTTGATCAGGTGGGATTGACCTCTCAGTGGATGTTTCCGGCTCGTTAGTCCTTGCGAGATGCCTGATTAGTGCTTTTGATTCCCCCCCCCCCCCCCCCCCCGGGAACCTCTTTTTTTTTTTTTTCTCTTGCAGGTCAGACTTGAGGAACAAAGAGACCAAACATATAAGTGAGATGGACAACTTGCTCCCAGCTACTGGGATGTCAAACGCCTTGTAGTCAATTTGTCTCAAGCTGTGCTAGTGTGTGTGTGTGTGTGTGTGTGATTACTACTATAGCATGGCTATTAAAGCAAGAAAATGAACATCTTTGGATTTTTTGAGTGTCAGCGCTGTTCTAAAAAACAGGCTCCCGGTGTTAAAGCAGATGTGTTTTGGTCTCCATGGTAACTCCCTAGAAACCACATGTTCTGCCGACTCCGAACTGAAACATTTGTTTTTTGTCCCTCCCCCCCTTCCAACCTTCTCAGGCATTTTCATGATTCTGATTCTCTTTTATTTTTTATTTTATTTAACCCATATTTTACCAGGAATAATCCCATTGAGATAAAAATCTCAAAATGACAGCACACAATTTCACACATAAACGCACATATTACAAGACAAACATTAAAGGAAAACAACAAAAAATCCTACAAATACTCTTTCGCTAACGCACACCCTTAAAAAAAAAAGTAAAAATAAAAATGGTATAGACAAAGCACATATACATTATTATATAAATTGTTATATAAAATATTACATAGCATTTCTGCTCTTAAATATTTATTTACCTTTTTGTTAATGCTTTATTTTAATTATTTAAAAAAATTGCTTTTTGAAAAGTGTTGTCTGCCAATGCCCAAATCCTTGATATTCGTGATATTAAAAAAACAAAACAAAATAATAAACCTTATGTGTTTTTGCAAAAGCAAATGAAACCAATAGTTGATCTCACATCGAGTTTCGGCGCTGAAGTCGAGTTCACACACGTTCAACATGTTTCCAAACGTGTGTCGCAGCCGCAATTCCTCACAAACCCCCGGAAGCACAGATCCGAGCGGAGAACGGCCCCCCCGCACACACACACAGACGCTTTGATTTACTGCAGGTTCCAGTAAAAGGCAGCTGCGCTTGCACAGCGCACCCTGCGACGTGACAGGTCTTATTATTATTTATAAGCATTCATAAAGAGAAAGGGTAAATTTGTCATTAATCTTACACACACACACACCATATACACCCGGGGGGATTTTGGCACATTGTGATTCCCACAAAGTAGCTCACGTTAAAAAAGCCCACTCATTCATCAAGAAGCTCATGCGAACACATCCGTCATGTATTTGTTTCCCCCCTTCCAACGGTCTAACAATTAGCTCTCGCTAACGCTAAGCTAATGCCAGCTGCTCTGTTTCACCCTCTCGTAAGACCCCCCCCCCCACTTCAGTGGCACATTTACCCCCCTCAGAGGCACCAGAGGGGCTGATGCTCAAATGGAAGGAGTGATTAAGGAGAGGAGGGGGGCGGCAGAGACCTGTGGAGCAGTGCCGCCACAATAACCATTTCCTCTCTGACCTGCTCTCGCTCTCGCTCTTACATTCTCACTTTTTCTGTCTCATTCTTTTGGAACAATTCCTTTGAATTCAATTCCTTTAAAGCACAACTTTCCATATTTTTTTCTTCCCGTCAGTCAAATCCCTCAGTAGCGCTGTCACGATACTGCAAATTTCTAACTTTGACACTATACTTTAAAAAGTATTTATTATTGATGCCAATTTTTGTTAATTTGGGTTGTTTTGTTGTAATTGTTTGAATGGTTGAACTACACTTAAACAAAAATAAGGTAAAAAATCATTAATAAAATTAAGATAAACAAACTAATTGCTAATAAACTAGTTTCTAATCATCGCACAAATAATTACAATAGAGTAAGAAGAGAAATTAAATAAACATGGCTTTATGTTTTTTAGGTGGATCTGACAGTATTCAGGAATTCTAGAATTGAAAGTAATCAAATGTAAAATAAAACTGGATAGTTTTCTTTGTAAACATTAAATACAGATAAATGCTTACAATTGAAGTTTCAATTAAAGCAGTGAGTTAAAGCTACAATTAAAGTTAATTATTGTTATCTTTGATGAACATGACAGACAGCAGCAGGTTTATTAGGCTACTGTCACTTTAAGAGTTTTTAACATCACTTTAACATCCAGACACACACACACACACACACACACACACACACACACACACACACACACACACACACACACACACACACACACACACAAAGACTGGGAACATTTTAAAGGAAATATGGAAGTACTATAGATTTTGAGATTGAGAGCGCACGCACACACACACTATCTCTCTCACACACTCACACACACTTGCGCACTCACACACTCATACACACTTGCACTCTCTCACACACACACACACTTGCACTCTCACTCACACTCTCTCTCTCACACACACACACACACACACACACACACACACACACACACACACACACACACACACACACACACACACACACACACACACACACACACACACACACACACACACACACACACACACACACACACACACACACACACTTGCACTCTCACTCACACTCTCTCTCTCTCACACACACACACACACACACACTCACTCACACACACTTGCACTCTCACTCACACTCTCTCTCTCTCACACACACACACACACACACACACAGACTCTCACTGACTCACACACTCTGTTTGGGTTTTCATGTTTTGTGGAGACATTCCATAGAAATAATATTTTTTTATACTTTAGAAACCCTAATCCTACCCATTTCAGAAAACTTTCTGAATTAAAAACAAACATCACCTGGTATGATTTATAAGCTGCTCACTGAATTGAGATTTGGGATATTGACTATATAACCCCCCCCCCCCCCCCCCCCCCTCCCCAATCTCAAAGTCTATAGTAGTATTTCCATGCACTTCTTTCTGTTTGTCTCTGGTGTTTAAATCATGTTCTCTCATTATCTGACACTTGCAACTATATTACAACAGGTTTTCAGTGGATAAGGTGAGATGAGGCGTCTCACACACACACGCAGACACACGCAGAGCTGTAGGTGTGTTTGATTAGCCGGGGTCAGGCGTCATGTTCTCTTCAAAGACTGTGAATGAGGTGCTTCATTTCCTGAGTGTTCACAGCCGGTCTCTGCGTCTCCAACACTCTGTTAAAGAGGAATTCAACTGAGATTAGAAATGTGTGTGTGTGTGTGTGTGTGTGTGAGAGAGAGAGAGAGAGAGAAGAGAGTGTGTGTAAAAAGCAAACAATAAGTGAGAATGAAGTGTACAAGGAATAAGTTGAAAGGCTGCAATGTCGTAAATATGTGAAAGTAAACAATACATTTGCTTATTGGACATTGCCATTGTTTATCATACCGCTTTGCATTAAAATAAGCCTTTTTGCTTTTAGAAAATGAGAAATGACATTAAATTCATTCAAAAAAATAGTTTTTGCATATCTACAGTATATATACACTGTGTATACTTTCTATAAATGAGTGATTGACACGTTAATATAAAATCATATATTTGAATATCAGCTTTGAACATGGCTTCAAATGTATTTATTTAGTTTATTTGCATTTATGTATGCATTTCTTTTTGTTTATTTATGCATTTATTGATTTGTTTTGGAATTATTTATCTTCCTTTATTATTTTATAAAGTAAATGTTTATTTACAAATTTCATGTATTTTATTATTTAATAAAATAAAATGTAATAATATATAATAATATAACAATAATAATAATAATATAATGAAATAAAATATAATAAAATAAAGCAATAATTTGCTTTATTTTAATGAGAAAATTAGCCTTTTTGGCTCAGCGAACACCAGCAATAATGTATTTTGCACTATTGTCTCCCTTTGGCGACGTTTCCGCGCGCACTGCGTTTAGTTCTGTGTGTGTGTATTAATCACTTGCGCTCGAATGTGTGTGTTTGTGTATTAGTGGTTACCCAATACCCTCTGGGTCCAGGTGCGTCTTTTCGAGAGCTAATCTCACACATCTGGAGCCAATGTTCAGCACACACACACGGCGGCCCATCTCAGATTAGTCTGGTCTCCTTCTTAATCCCTGAAATCCAGCCTTGTTTGCACGGCATCAGCGCGATCACATTCCGAGGATTTCACCTGTGCTTGTGTGTGCCGAATGTCGCGGGTCACATGGGTGTGATTGATGGCGATGCCCCTCGTGGGCTATCACGGCGGGAGATTTACAGAGACTTTTTGTCAGGTTTATTTGTCATCTGGAGTGAGAGAGGGGAGGGAAGACTGACTGTACAGGAAACCGGAGCAGAAATCAGGAAAGAGATGTAAAGTAGGTAAACTATGATGTCTGCCATTCAGAAAGTGGAATTTGCGGAATGTCGGAATTCGGCGAAATTTGGAAGAATAAAAACGATTTTTGTGTGTGAATATTAAACCGCAGAAAGACTACAATGTCATGAGCATGACATGTTTTCATCTTCTGTCGTTTACTTACCTGCTTTTTAAAGATGATCCTGCTCTCCACTAAAATGCTCAAAATTATAATTCTGACAAACGAAGTAGCAAAGGCGAAAGTCTACCGTGACTCGGGCGTTGATTGGCAGGCGGGGTTGGCATGGCAACAGGTTCCATCTCTTATTAGCATGCAGGTGGAGCGGGATAATGGATTACAAGAGGAAGTGACATTAGTCAGCATTGTTTGACATCGTTTCCTCAGGCCGATATCTGTGTTTCAGCGGAGAGAAAGGAGGCTGAGATGGATTCTAACTTGAATGCAAATCAATTCACAGGGTTTGTGTCACGAGTGAGAAAAGAAAGTTTGAGTAGTTTTAAGAAGTTGCTGGAAGCTTGGGCAGTTGGTTCTTCTGTGTGTGACCTGTTTGTCCGTCTTTCCTTGAGTAATATTCCATTCAACATGTTTAAGATCAATGGACCTGATCGCATTGGATCACAATTTTGACGTTAAATCATCATGCACCAGTACTAAATTTTCTATATCCTAATCGTTTTGTTAACATGTATTCATTACATGCTCATTCTTTCTGCCTTAAATTAAAACATTGTTTAAATAATACATTACTATCCAACTTCGTTATATTTCTATATGTGCATTTCTGAAATCTGTAACTCTAATTCGTAATGCAGAAACATGCATTTTCTTTAAAGCTGCTTTGAAACGAAAAAGCACTATATAGTAATAACTTGAGATATGAGCGTCCCGACATACGAGCATTCCAAGATACGAACAAGCATTCGAGCATTTTTTGCTTTGAGATACGAGCCACTTACAGATGCCGACGCTAGGTGTTTGAGCACTCGGAGCAGCTCAAGCCGCCTCACTCTTTCACTTCACGTGTTCATCGACTTCCGTACGAGTCTTAGTCTCCCGCGAGTCTTCCTGTGGTGTAGCGTTATATAGATTTATGGTGTAATTGCATATGATCTCCACTAGAGGCAGCTTGGTTTTACAGCGGGAGGTTACCGGGGGCGATGAGTGATTCACGAGTATTAAGCTGGGAGCAGCACGAGTTATGAGTGTTCAATAATAATAAATATGAGGTTCTGAGTCTATCCAATACACTACACAGGAAGAAACACTACACTTCCGTATTGTGTTTGCATTATCTATGTAATTTACGTAGTGTAGGTAATCCCTACTGTCTGTCTCGAAGGTAAGAACTCATAATTAAAACCACATTTAATTTTATATCACAGGAATCCTTATATACTATAATTTGTGTGTGTGTGTATGTGTCTATAGCAATTAAAAACATGTTTTTTTTCCATTGTTATTAGCACTAATAAGGGAGTTTTTTAGAGAGTCGGAGCAGATAAATTTTTTTTCAATTATTTCTTATGGGAAAAAATTATTTGAGATACGAGCAATTCGAGTTACGAGCTCGGTCCTGAAACGGATTATGCTCGTACCTCAAGGTATTACTGTACAAATAAATGTAAATGGAATTCAATTAAATGCCACAAAATCGACTGTATTGTGACTTTATGTGGCAGAATTGTGACTTTATATATAACGATGACTATAAATGATAATTCTAACTTATTATATCGCGCGATGATTGATGTTATATCTAACAACTATGACTTTAAGGCCTGGTTTCACAGACAGGGTTTAGATTAAACCAGGTTTAGGCCTTAGTTCCATTAGGACATTTAAGTAGCTTTTTTAAATATGCATTAGAAAACAAACGTCGTGTGCATCCTGAGACAAAACAAGGGCAATTTTGAATCTACATGCCACAAAATTGACTTTACATCACAATTATGACTGTATATGAGAATATATCTGACAGTTTTGACTGGATAGCTCACACTTTTGACCATAGGCCGCAAAGCCATTGGCATGTCATAATTCTGGTTTTTATATTTATATTAAGGGCTTTAAATGACAAGATCTAGATAACGCGTATAGTTTAAAGCAGATTCCCTGACTGATGCTTTCACTACATAGGATGTGTGATGCTTACATTTACAACTAACATTTCCCAGGCATATGCTCCATCTGTAAATGTTAGAAAATCATGCAAACATTTTCATTTTGCTGTCAGGAGTGGATCTGCTACACTTTTAAAGACTGCCATGAACGAGCGCATTTATGCCAAACAGATGGAGCGTACGAAAATATACATTTTGCTAAAATGTTTGTTGTTGAAAAATAAATGTGCTTTGTGTAGAATTTTTGACCTACAAGTAAATGTATTTTATGATAGCAGTGACTGTGAAGGGACTATTGTAACGGGTCATCAAAATAGCCTATTGTATGCTAATTAGACTGTGAGCTTCTTTGATTTTCAATATTAGTTTAGTGAATTTAACTTCTGCTTTAAAAATCATGATTTTTAATTTAGATTTTAATGTTCCAGTGTTAGACTTGAAGGTGATTTGACCCTCTTTTGCACATAATATACAGCTTAGACTACATGGTTAGTCAATCAGCGGAGTGTAGCGCTTGCAACGCCAAGTCATGGGTTCGATTCCAATATTGATCATAATGTCAATGTGTTTCTTGAATGCAATGCAAGTTGCTTGGATAAAAGCGTCTGCCAAACCCAGAAATATAAACATTGTGTGTAGGACAAAATAATAATCATTTTTTATTATTATTTTTAAATAAGTACAGACATTTTTCTAAATCCGAAAACAAAAATGTAGAAAATACCAAGATATACGCCATATATTGCCATGTTTTTTTTGTTCATATTGCCCAGCCCTAGAATTGTAAGTTATTTAGTCCAATTCTGATGGACTTTTTTTTTTTAATCTCACAATTCTGACTTTATAACTCGGAATTGCAAGTAAAAAAGTCTGAATTGTAAAGTTTTTATCTTGTTTTTAAATGTTTTATTCTGCGGTGGAAGCAAGCTTCCATTGTTAATGCATACCTACACATTCCCAAATCCTCTGAGGTCGTGTCACTGATGAATTACATCTCGGTAGAGTTGAAAAGCTGAGAGTGTGTTCGCGTTACGACCCACACGAGAGACATCTGCGGCCTGCCGTCCAGCATTAATAATATTCCAGTGGTCTTTTAAAGCATTAGACGGCTTATTGCCCAGCTGCTGTTATTATTATGAAGGTAGGAGTTTTCATTGTTTTTGTTTGCTGTTCTGTGATCAGCTGAAATTGACATGCGCTCTTTTCTGTAAGTCTCACACCTGGACGATCCTTCAGGAATAATGCAGTGTGTACACATGATGAATATCTCAGCCCACGCGCTTCAGGCCCAGAATTAGAGTTTGATCAGGTATGAAGAACTGGAGAGACGGCCATCTATCAAACCCCTGAAGAAGTGATTCCCTGAGATTACTTTTTACCATCCGATCTGGACGATTTCTGTTTATTCTGTGGAATCACGCGGACCGGGACGCAATATTTCCCCATGATTGATGATGCGTATTCCTGTCGCGTGTCACCAGTTATTGTTTTGCTGGAAAAACTGTTAGGAATGCAGATGACTTCATATTGGAGCCTCCTCCTCACCCTCCCGCTCTCGCTACCTGGATGTTCCCTGGCGTTTTTTGTCTTTCATTAAGCCGTTGTTTCCTCTGCCAGGCCTTTGACGTGATTGGAAAGGCGAGCGCGGGCAAAGAAGGGAAGTGCTAATTCATTAGTGGCTGGCGAATGAATTCATCAGCCGCCGCTCCTTTATGGCCGCTTGTCAACGTGCCAATCCGAGACGGTCGGAGACCACGGATTCTCTCTCATTACCGTCCACGTCCTCTCGGCTCATAATGCAACCGTGACATTATGTTTGACGGCTTCTGATTCCCTTGTCACATCTAATTTGACCGTTGATGCTTAATGCACGTGCTCACAAACACAGACACCTGTCAGCTCAGATTTTACTTTTTAATTTCATTTTATATTTGTTCATCGTACTGCCTGATCGTAATTGCTTTGGGAAAGACACTGGAAGCTACTTGACCGAACGCAAGCTCTCAGCCGTTACATTAGAGTCTGTTCTATAGACGATTAAAGAACAGCTGCCTGTGTAATTGGTCTAATTATTGTCTGATGGTTGTGTACATTAATTTGTTTGCAATTACGTACTATTTTTCGGCCCGTTTGAGACACCTGCTTGAGTAATAGCATCTCTCAACAGGAGACCGGTGTGTTCGTGTGTATATTTTCTGAACGGCTGCACTTGCAGTATATTTGCAGGATGCATATATTTGCCAACATATGAACAGCGAACACTCCAAGGTATCCCACAATGCAATGCACTCGACTTCACCTTTCCAGTGTGGTGGTGAACGGCTTTCATGTAGCTTAAACAATATAGAGCGCCGCTTGCAATGCCAAGGTCATGGGTTCGATTCCCAGGGAAAGTAAGAACTGATAAAAATGTTAATGTGTTTCTTGAATGCAATGGATAAAAGCGTCTGCCAAATGCATAAATGTAAATTAGTGAACCAGCGGTTGATTTTTAGCATCTTCAACATCAGTAATATAGTAACTTCCAACTAACTATATTGTAGCCTTTTTTTTTTTTGATCAGCCAATTAATAAGGCATTAAGCAGTCCAAACGAGATGTTATTTGTCAGGAATGGGAGAGCGAGGACTCAATTTTGAGAATTTATTATAATAAAAGAAAACAAAAAACAAATGAAACCACCCAAAGGGGGGAAAAAGACGACTGACTAGACTGGACACTGGACTGGAACAGAGAGACACAGCCATTAAACGACGACGAAACGACACAAGACAGCAAACACAAAGGGATTAAATAGACACAGGAGGGTGGATAATTGATCAAGAAACAGCTGGGAAAAATCAAAGTATAGCTGCTCAAACTGTCTGCTCTTGTGTGGAAAATTACTAGTTTTGTTTTTCTTTCTTAGCCAATCAGAATCATTTAAACGTCATCATTGATGTAATTAGTAGCATAATTGCTGTACGAACTCCTTGTGAGACCTGAAGCTTCTGCTGATGAAACTGCAAACTAAACTTCACTAAAATTTCTTCTATTGACTGCACTTCTGACCCCTGGTCTTCATTCAACATATCTGGTTTTCGGGTCTTAACTGTAATTCCCCTACAGAGCAAAGCCCGAAGCCACGCCCACCCACATAATGTAGAGCGCACGAGAACGAGCAACCACTTGTCTCGCTCATTCACAACAAGGACAAACACACGGGTCATGAATGTCCCAGTCTTAGGATCGCTCACCATAACCCGCACATAAAACGCTACACAGACAAGCAACTCGAAGCCGTGCGCACCCACAAAACGCTAAACATTCCGGTAGTTCTGAGCTCTGCCACAAAATTACGAAATGACTTGACCGAATGTGGCAGAACCCTGACAGTTATTAGTACATGAAAAAGACATAAATCAGACGAGACCAAACAAAACGACTTACTATCTGTGTTAGCCAGAACATATGGTGTCAACCTCTATTATCCACAGACGGGAAGGTTCAGTTCTTAATCCAGACCAAAGTAGTCACAAAAATATATATTGAAAAGACAAAACAGGAAAATTGCGCCTTGAGTTCTCACACCGGAATGGGAAGAAAGAGAGGAAAGTAATTGATTGACTGACTGAATCTCATATGATATATTTATTATATTCTGATGCCTAAAAGTATCTGAAGTGACCAAATACATTTGGGGGCCACAATAACTCATTTTATTATCTTAGGAGTTTCACATTCACACATTCTCATTCTGCAACTCCTGCACTTTTTACAGTCTTATAGTCACAGTCATTTTTGATACGTCTATTAGTAACATTAGCCGGTTTTTCATCTATGGCTTTGCTCGGAGTGAGAATGAAATATCAGCATTGTATTATGACAAAGAACACCTTTTGCATACACTTTTGAAATGAATGAGCTTGAAATATGTCAAATTCCATGTTAGCAGTCATGTGCTGTAATTCATTTTGGGCAAATGGTTCATGGTATGGATTTTTTACAAAACAAGTAAAGAAAACCATTTGATCGAAGCACACATACTAGGACCTGCAGTTTTCTTTGTTTTTAACGTTGTACGTCTCTTGTGATGCCCTTGTAAAATCTAAAATATATTGTTTGTATTTCTATTGTAATCTGCATGTCTTGTTTGATTGTTAGTTCTGTTTTGTCTGTCCTCAGCTGAAGGCAGTG
This sequence comes from Rhodeus uyekii, assembly GCA_037043235.1. Lineage (NCBI taxonomy): Eukaryota > Metazoa > Chordata > Actinopteri > Cypriniformes > Acheilognathidae > Rhodeus > Rhodeus uyekii. Next base: position 1,288,587 of record JAWRVZ010000048.1, read on the forward strand.
TATGAGAGGATGGAGCTCCAGCAGAGGGCGACGGTGAGTCCCGGGGGGAGTGTGGCGTCGAGTCTCTCCAGCCCTGACCACTCCGAACCAGAGCTCAGTGTCCTGCAGCCCTACCTAGGCAGCGAGATCGAGGTCACCACATCCGCCCTTAAATCAAGTACGTATGTCAGCGCTGGAATTCACAGGTCCGCATCAAGCAAAAAAATAAAAAATTGTAATAGAATCAATCCTGCTAAATATTTTTTTAAAATTTATAAATTTTTATTTATTTAATAATTTTTTTGAATATTTCTTTTTTATTTAATTTACTTATTTAATTTATTTATTAATTCTATGTTTAATTTTATTTTTATTTTATTTTTTGTGAATTCACAGGGCAGCATCGATCAAAAACATCATGATACAATTTTTAATTATATTATATTTAATATAATATAATATTTAATTGTATTTGTTTAATTATTTGTTTTATGTTTAATTTATTTTTAATGTAATTTACTTTATTTTTACTTATTCATTTTATATTTTGTTATTTAATTTTATAATTATTTTTTATTTTATATTTTGTGAATTCACATGTCCGCATCAATAAAAAACAAAATCATACTAAATTTAATTACATTTATTATTATTATTATTATTTTAAATGTGTTATTATTATTATTATTATTAATTTAATTTTTTATTTTATAATATTTTAATTATATTATATTTTTTGATTTTACAGTTTAAAGACTTGACTCTTGACTTTAAACTTGAAGTCTTGATTATCCGTCTTATACTGAATACTTATACTTTGTTCAAAGAGAGATTAAAAAGGCTATAAAATCTATAGTAGGTGAGTGAGGTGAATATCTGTGTGTTCAGATTGAATCTCTGAAACCACTGAGACTCAAACAATACTCGTTTCCCACATGTACAAGTCTCTTTCATTCCCAGCGACCACAGACCAACGGAATGGAGAAAACATCTGTATGCGCACACCAGCATGAGTGTGTGTGTGGTGGTTTTAAAGTGTGTGTGTGGTAGAAAGTTGTTGATAGGGAATGTGTTTTTTCTTAGTGTGCATGTGTGGTGTCGCAGCCCATAATTGAGTTGATTTTGTGTGTGCATGTCTGTATTTTTGTGTGGTTTGGTTTTTACTTTTATGTTTTGGAACAACATGATGGTGAATAAATGATGACACATTTTATTTGTGGATGAACCACACCTTTATGATTTCTTAGTGACCACCCATAATGCCCTAGCAACCACATAGCAACAGATTTGTGACTATTAAAGTGGCTAACTCTCGCTCCATGTTCGACTGTCACAGCTGTATCTATTCAAATGAATGCAAATGTTACACTTGCCATTTCTGAATCCATCATTGTGACTGCTTACTCAGGCTTGCCCTGGCTAACCTTCCCATAATGCCCCTCTCTGAAGCCAGACTTCAGGCAGATGTCCCTGTGTACACCTCAAGCACTACTGTGTCACTACAGAAAAGCCACTGTCAGCTGCACACACAATGCTCGTCTCGCTCATTTATCAATTAAATGATGCTGAGGACAAAGAGACCGTGCCCAATGTAGTTTAGTAGCCGTGCCGTAGTACTGGTGTGTGTGTGTGTGTGTGTGTGTCAGCACTTGGGACTTGATGTTGAAACGTAGCTGAGGCGATAGGGAAGTCAAAAAAGAGTCTTATTGAATCAGTGGAACTAAGGAGGAGGAAAAGCCTTCATGGGATCAGGGGTAACTTGATTAGTGTGTGTGTGTGTGTGTGTGTGTCTGGGGTGCAAACAGGAATAATGGCAACATCTGAATGAGTTCATGCTTGGCCGGACCTCGGGTGATTTCTGAACACTACTAATCTGGTTAGATGTGTGTGGGTTTACGTTGCTATACTTTAAAGGCAAATTTGTCCCCAGAAGTTTGCAATTTGTGTGTACACACACACACACACACACACACACACACACACACACACACACACACTCACTCTCTATCATTAGCTGTTTTCCTTCATTTTGTTTTCATAATTTAACTTTTTGCTTTGACGTTTGACCAAACATTCATATTTTTCTTTCTGATTAAAGTTTTTTTTTTAATTCTATGTCTGTCTGTCTATATCCACTATCTGCAATATTTAATTACATTTTTTATTTTATTCTAAAAATACATAGGTTTCGTTTATAATAATTATTTTTAGGGTGTAAAGTGGCAAAGAAAGGTGAGTTGTAGTCAATGTGTCACAATATGATTTTTTTTCCCTTATAGGAATGAATTAATAACTGTAGCAACCGACATTTGTTTTTCCTTTCACTAAACCTCACACAATATTCATAAAAATATTTATTCTTAAAAACCTGTCATCGGTGGTGTCTTCACGCAGAGACCGTGTTGTGGTTAGTTTTAAGCGTGAGCTTCTGTTTTGATCCATGTTTAGTGAAAATGAGATATTTAATTGCTGTTTTGAGGTTTCCAGCACTGAGACTCACGTGAGATTTCGAAGCCGCTGTTGCGTTGGCTGTGTGAGGGGCGGAGCCTGTGAGTGAGTGACAGCTGGCGGCTGCTGAATGCAGAGGGTTAGAGCGGGTCAAACACCAGCATTAAAGCACTCAGTAAATGTGAAGTTAAAGAGATGCAGATCGTACAGACTGAGTGACGGATGCCTCAGAACTCACTGCACCGCCCGCACACATCAGACAACACACACCTGTCTGTCTGACTATCTGTCTGTCTGACTATCTATTTTTTGTCTATCTGTCGTTTGTCCATCCATCCATCTATTTGTCTATCCGTCTGTCTGTCCGTATATCCAGCCATCCATCCATCCACCCATCTATTCTTCCATCCATCCATCCACCCATCTATTCTTCCATCCATCCATCCACCCATCTATTCTTCCATCTATCCATCCACCCATCTATTCTTCCATCTATCCATCCACCCATCTATTCGTCCATCTATCTACCGGTGTATCCATCTACCCATCTATCCATCTCTCCATCTCTCCATCCATCCATGCATCCATCCATCCTTCTAGAATTCTATCTATTGTTATATATAATGTTCTTTCATTTGTTCATTTTCTATCTGTAGTCTGTCTGTCTATCCATCCATCCATTTATCTATCCATCTGTCTGTCTGTCTGTCCATCTGTCTGTCCGTCTATCTACCTGTCTATCTATCTACCTATCCCTCCGTCCATCCATCCATCCATCCATGCGTCTATCCATTCATCTACCTATCTATCATCTCTCTATCCATCTATTAGTCTGTCCATCCATCCATGCGTCCATCCATCCATCTATCTATCTATCCATCTATCCATCCATCTATCTATCATCCATCTATCTATCATCCATCCATCTATTCGTCCATCCATCCATCTATTTGTCCATCTATTCATCCATCCATCCATCTATTCGCACATCTATCCATCCATGCGTCCATCCATCTATCTATTTACCTCTGTATCTATCTACCTATCTATTCATCTCTCTATCCATCCATCCATTATTCTATCTATTGTTCTATAAACCGTTCTTTCATTCGTTCGCTCTGTTTGTGTCCATCCGTATTGTATGTTTGTATACTTATTAATAAATGCATTTTTACGGATAGGTTAAAGTTGTTATTATTACCTTAATGTGTCTGAAGAGACTCACTTACCATGTAAAAGCACACAAGCTCAATTGTCTTGTGAGAACTTGCTGTATTCTGGGATATGTGAATGGTTGTCATGGGTTACACACTCCAAGCATGGGCGTCGCATTAGTGCAGTGCCGTTTAACCAAATTAGACCTGCTGTTCATGTTTACTTAGTCGGCACACAAGGAAAGGATTGAGGGAAATTTCTCTCTCTCTCTCTGATGTAATTATGGAGCGTGCTTTGTTCTACCAACCGTAGACTGGGAGTTTGTTCCTGCTCGAGTGGTAATGGTCCTCAGAAATGGGGCAAATCTGTCTCTCCTCTGACTGTCTCTGCGGCACGAAGCTATGATTACAGCGGATCGATCCCTGACCTACCTGCTCTCATTACACACACTCTCCCCGTCTTCACACTGCTTTCACGGCTCCCAGCTGCACCTGAGGTGGGCGGCCGCTCATACCTGTCAGCAATCGATTGCCAAGAAGACAGAATTACAGGTTAACAGACCATCTCAGACTTTGCTTCTTAGTCCCCGCAAACAACTTCTTGTACATGCATTTGCTCCTTGTTACGCCCCGTGGCTCAAAAGGGGCGCAACAAAGCTGGGACACACGAGAATGCCAATGTTTTAAAGTAATTTATTTAATTAAGTTAACGAAACTCAATACAAAAACAGTGAAGTGTAGCATTCAGTTATCAGTAATGTCGTGCAGGGTGAATGAATGAAAGTGTAATGTGCAGTAATGTAAAGTGCCGTGAAACCAAAAACATAACCAAACAAATCAAAGCATGTTGGCCGCGCTCTGCCATCAGTCTTGCTTCCTTTTGACCAAGAGAAAGGGAAGTTGGCCACAGGTGTCACCGATGCAATCACCACAGGTAGGTGGAGTCACCCAGTAATGAGAGAGTAGCTTACTGATGACAGGAGTCGTCACACTCCCCCCCTTAAGACAGGGATCTTGAAAAGAATCCCTGCAAACAAGCAAGACAATTAAGCCAACAATGTACAAATTACACAAAAAAAAGAATAATAATAATTAAAGGGCACGTGACAGTGCATCTGCCACAACATTTACAAATCCTCGGATATGCTGAATATCAAGGCAATAGGTTTGAAGAAACAAAGACCAACGTATCAGCCTTTGGTTTGGGCAATGTAGCGAGTTCAAAAACGTCAAGGGATTATGGTCGGTATAAACCACAACAGGCTGACTTGAGCCAACATAGATGTCAAAATGTTGCAATGCCCAAATCAATGCCAAAGCCTCTTTTTCCACCACAGAATAATTCAATTGATATGCATTAAATTTCCGTGAGAAAAAACTGACGGGGCGAACCACTCCTTGTTCATCTGCCTGTTGTAGGACAGCTCCAGCTCCGACCTGACTCGCATCAACCTGCAAAGAAAATGACCTTTCAAAGCAAGGAGCAGCAAGGACAGAAGATGAACACAGTAAGGATTTAGCATTCTCAAAAGCTAGCGCACAATTTAAAGACCATTCAAACTTTGCCTTGGCTTTCAAAAGATCGGTAAGTGGCGCGACAACTGATGAAAAATTACGACAAAAAGAACGATAGTAGCCCACCAAACCCAAAAAACGCATAAGCTCTTTCTTTGTTGTAGGCGCAGGGTACTCATGGATGGCTTGAACTTTTGCATTTAGAGGTCGGACTTCACCATTGCCAACCACCTTACCCAGATAGGTCACAGTAGCCTGAGCAAAGTCACACTTTGCCAAGTTGACAGTTAAATTGGCTTCCGACAAGCGTCTCAACACTGCGTGCAGCCGTTTCAAATGCAAGTCCCAGCTGTCACTAAACACAACCAGATCGTCCAAATACACAGCACACCCTTCCAAGCCCGATACCACACGATTCATTAGACGTTGAAAGGTGGCAGGTGCATTTCGCAAGCCAAAACTCATCACCTTATACGAATAGAGGCCTGATGGAGTGACAAAAGAAGAAATTTCTTGAGCTCGCTGAGTCAAAGGCACTTGCCAATAACCTCTTAGCAAGTCAAGTTTAGTCACATATTTGGCAGAACCCACTTGGTCAACACAGTCATCCACTCTAGGGAGTGGAAAACAGTCAGGTTTAGTCACAGCATTTACTTTTCTAAAATCTGTACAGAACCTTACTGACCCATCAGATTTTCCAACCAACAGACAAGGAGATGACCAATCTGAACACGAAGGAACAGCAATGCCATTGTCTTTCATATATTTGATTTCTGCTTCCATCAAATCTCGTTTTTCTGGTGATACACGATAATAGCGCTGTTTAATAGGGGATGCATTTCCCACATCAATATCGTGCTCAGCCCAATCCGTTCGAGATGGTATATCTCTAAACAACTCAGGGAAGCTCTGTAAGAGTGTACTCAATTTCTCTTCCTGCAAAGGAGGTAAATGGGCAAGAACAACATGTAATTTTCTCAGAGATTCCGAATTATTCAAACGTCCACATAAAATTACATCATCTGGTTCTTTGCCCTCAGTCTCCCCTTGCCGAGAAAGAACATCTTTAGGCCCCGAAACTGTAATAAGAGCAGGATTTATCTCAGCACTAGACCTCTCATAATACGGTTTCAACAAATTCACATGATACAACTGGGTTGCTTTTCTTCGACAGGGAGTTGCAACCTCATAATTTTCATCACTCAGTTTACGTTTCACAACATATGGGCCTTCAAACTTTGCCTCGAAAGGAGAAGAAATCAACAACCGTGACACCAGAACCTGATCTCCTGGCTCAAACACACGACGTTCTACCTTACGGTCATATAACCGTTTCATGCCTTCTTGTTGTTTTTCAAGTTTAGCTTTGGCCAATAATCTAGCCTGAATCAACCTCTGCCTAAAACCATAAACATAAGACAACAAGTTTTTTGGCGAATCAGCAATTGTGAGTGAGTTTTGTAGCACTGCCAACAGTCCACGAACTTTGTGACCAAAAACTAAATCATTTGGACTAAATCCAGTACTTTCCTGCACCACCTCACGTGCAGCCAGTAGCAACCAGGGCAAACCCTCTTCCCAATCTCTATCCAACTGTATACAATAAGCACGAAGGAGAGACTTCAAAGTTTGATGAAATCTCTCTAAAGCTCCTTGGCTTTGTGGATGGTATGCACTAGCAAAATTATGCTTGATTTTTAGCTGTTTCAAAACTTGTTGGAAGAGATGGGAGGTAAGGTTAGTACCCTGATCACTCTGAATGACTTTCGGAATACCAAAAAGTGACATAAACTGTGACAGCGCTCTAACAATTGACCGTGATGTAATTGTACGCAATGGATAAGCCGAAGGAAACCGTGTGGCCAAACACATGACTGTAAGCAAATATTTACTTCCAGATTTGGAACAGGGTAGAGGACCCACACAATCCACAATAATGTGCTCAAAAGGGTCACAATTTGCAGAAATTGGATGTAACGGAGCCGGTTTCAATGTTTGATTTGGCTTACCAGTTACCTGACACACATGACATGATTTAATATAGGCCGAAATGTCACGTTTTAAATATGGCCAAAAAAAATACTGCAAAACGCGATCATAAGTCTTACGTACCCCAGCATGACCCGACTTTTGATGTGCCACTTCTAATACAGCTTGGCGAAACTTTGTAGGAACCACAATCTGAACAATAGGATCTCCAACAAAATTCTCACCATGAGGACTCCATTTCCTCAACAACAAACCCTCCTGTATGAAGTAGCCTCTAGCCACATCTGGTATGTCACTGTCCTCAACTGCAGAAGCAATCAGCTCAATCAAGGAGGAATCAGAGTGCTGTTCCTTCGATAGTTCATCTACAGATAGAGGAAAAGATAGAACAGATAAATCAGGTATGGATAAAAGAGTACGTGATGTCCTCAACTCTTTCCCTTGAGAGTCCAAGCACTCCACATCTCTAGCCATAGCCCGAGTTACAACACCCACAGAACTTATAGACATTTTTGGTTGAAATGGTTCTCCAATAGATGAAACCACAGGGAATGGTGTTTTGTTTGCCCACACACGATCTTTTGCTAATTTATTTCCCAAGATTAGCTGAACTCCCTCAATTGGTAACGCACGACGCAATCCCAATACCACTTCGCCAGCCACTAAATCAGAGTGAAGAATGACTTTATGCAGAGGAACTGTTAATGTATTTAAACCCATTCCTCGAACTAAAACACTTTCACCTGTCTCAGATTGTGTTGAAAAGGGCAAAATGGACTCTAGAATGAAAGAATCCATGGCTCCTGTATCTCGCAAAATTTTGACAGGAACTTCCACTCCACCCGATAACGACACCCGACCTTCTGTAATGAAAGGAGCATAAGTGGACAAACAATCATTAAACAGTTGGATTTCATCCGTCTCAGTATCACTCGAATAGATTGAATTTGCAAGTGCAACAGAATGAAATTTATTCCCATCAAAACGCTTGTTTTTCTCTCGAAGTATGGGGCAGTCTGCTTTCCAATGTCCTTTTCCTCGACAGTAGTTACAGATATCAGACTGGTCAAAAATGCCCAAAAAACCACGACCACTATAACGATTCACTCTCGCTTCTTCACGCATTTTCCAATCAACGGTAGTATTTTTGTGAGTAAGCACATAATCATCAGCCAACGATGCTGCCTGCTCCGGTGACTGAACCTTATGTTCGCTGATGTATGTCGCAAGTTGATCAGAAACAGAATTTTTAAATTGTTCAATTATAACCAATTCAAGCAAATCCTCAAATGTGCTAGCGTCAAGCGATGCACACCAGCGTGTAACATGGCGTCTCAAATCTCGCACAAACTCTAAATGCGTTTGTCCCTGAACCATTTTACATGACCTAAAGCGTTGTCGATACGTTTCTGGTACACACTCATATGCTTTCAACACTGCAGATTTAACAGCGTCATAATCTTTACTCTCCTCTACTGTTAGAGCAGAAAAAGCTAATTGTGCTTTACCAACTAATACAGTCTGTAGTAACAAAACACAGTCTGTCTTAGACCACCCTTGTATCTCAGCAACACGTTCAAGCAGAGTAAAAAAAACATCTGGGTCAACCTCATTAAATTTAGGGACAAGTTTTAGATTTTGATGCAGCGAAAAATTCCCATATGCACCAACAGTTGCACCACTGCCATCAACTTTCCCTTCATTAATGAGTCTTAATTTGAAGTATTCCAAGTCCACCTTTGCCTTTTCTAATTCAAATCTATCCTGCTCAGACTTCTGCTTTATCTTTTCATGCTCCATTTGTAACAACAGCAACTCCTTTTGTTGAT